>OY992540.1:147098199-147276249 GCA_963921195.1 Pegoplata infirma
TTAAAAAAGTGAATTTATCAAAAATCCGGCCACTTTTTTTTTTTTTTTTTAAAGTTTAGATGTTTGTCCATCCACACAAAAAAATCAGAAAAACATTTTTCGTTTTTTTCGAGAAAATCGCATTTGAATTTTAAATTTCATAACAATTTTGTAATTTGCTTGTATTTTCTTGTATTAACGTTGCGAGTGAGTAATATTCATTCAATTAAAATTACTCATTCGAAACGTTAAAACAAGACAATACAAGCAAATTACAAAATTCTTATGAAATTTAAAATTCAAATGCGATTTTATCGAAAAAAACGAAAAATGTTTTTCTGATTTTTTTTTGTGTGGATGGACAAACATCTAAACTTTAAAAAAAAATTAAAAAAAAAAGTGGCCGGATTTTTGATAAATTGACTTTTTTAAAAAATGAAAAATTTCAGAACGGGTTCTGAAAATTTTCCAAAGAAAAAAATTTTATTCGATAGCCCATACAAAACTATATAAGCAAGTAAATTTTTAAAATTGTGGTGCATTCCGTTTTAATGTGATAAATATTTAATCAAGTCAACTCGCCACAAAATTTACCATTTTTCCAATATTTGACCACGCCTTCTAAGCCCAGTTTTTGAAAATTAGAAAAACCAAAAACACAATTTTCTTAGTTCCATATAGGGCTATCCAAACAACCTATTCGGAAATTTACGGGATACATGTTTTTCTGTAGCGGGACATTTGGTGTGGAATGCCTCATATAAGTTTGTCATTCCGTTTGTAACTCATCGAAATATCGGTCTGGGACCCTATAAAGTATATATATTTATGATCCCCGATCGATTTTAAGACATTCTAGCGATGTCCGTCTGTTCGTCTGTCCCACAGTGGGGGAAAAATGGACTTTTTTTGTCCGATTTTGCCTACAGGTCGCAATTCTTAACCGATTTTAGTTTTTCTTTTTTTGAAATTTAGCTAATAAAATTCCTCATCGGTCTGTCATGGTGGATTTCTAAAAATCGTTTTTGTTTTATTTGAATATTTTTTTAAAGTTCAGAAAATATTAGTTTTTTTAGAATTTTTGCTCTAAAAAATCTAATAGGCAGGGGACGAATAAGCTGTATGGACAAAATTAAAGGTATTTGAACCTCTTATAAACGACATTAATAGCGTTTGTTAATTTATAATTATTTTGGTTTTTATAAACATATGAATACTTAAAAATGTTCACTTTTAAGTATGTACCTATATCATTTTAAATAATGTACCAATTTCAATGATTTTTTTTTAGATTAAAGCTTATCATTTTCTTAACCATTATTGGTAAATAAAGTATTTTTGCAAAATTGTTTAACTCTTTTTTTCGAATTTACAATGTAACAACTTTTTTTTTTAAAACAGACTAAAAAATAATTTTAAAATTCCGAATATCATAAGGTAAAATTTAAGCAAAAAATAAAATATTTTTTTTTTAAAAATTTTGTGTACCAATTATGACTAAGCAAAACATACGATTTTATCTAAAAAAGATTTCATTGAAATTGGTATATTATTTTTAAAGATATAGGCTTTTAAAAGTGAAAATTCTTGAATATTTGTCTGGTTATAAAATCCAAAATAATAATATATTTTTAAATACTAATCACGTCGTTGATAAGGTGTTCCAATACCTTTAATTTAGTCTATAAAGCATATTCGTCGCATATTTATTGCAAAAATACTGAAAAAATTAAAATTTTCTGAACTTTAGGAAAATATAAAAAGTAATCCGATTTTTTTTTTCAAAAATCCACCATAACAGATCGATGCGGAATTTAATTAGCAAAAATACAAAAAAAGAAAAGCCAAAATCGGATAAGAATTGCGACCTGTAGGCAAAATTGGACAAAAAAGTCAATTTTTCCCCACTGTGTGTCCGTCTGTCTGTGGAACTGGTGATCACGGCCAAAATATTACACGGAGATGGCTGAAACTTAACATATTTAATGGAAGTTCTCCCGAGAAGTTTGATGTTGCACTTGAGCGATATCAGTTCAGCGGTTCAAAAGTTATGAACGAAAATGTAAGGACACCTCAAAAATTTTAGTACATTCAACATAACCTAAAAATACAATATGCTTTAATTCGACTGCTGGTTAACATATGTGATCGGAATTGAACACCAAATGGTATTTAAACAAGTACGAACATATTTTTTGCAAAAAAAAATCGCGGATTTTTTTTCGCAGATTTTTTTTGTTTTTTGCAATAATCTTTTTGAAGTTGTGGAGGGTATCACTGCATTCGGCAAGGCCGAATTTAACTTTTTTTACTTGTTTGCAATGTTTTATGGCTGGATTATGCTTTATTCCAAGTTTAAAAATTCGAGAACCACTATTTCTGGAAATAGAAATAGTAGTAAAGTAAAATTTTGTACCACTTTTGTACAAGATCAGATATAGATATAGAAGATCAGACCAGATCAGGATATAGAAAAAGATATTAAAGTACAATTTTTTAGCCTCCAAAATTCGAATTTTTAAAAAGTAATTCTTTTTGTGGCATGCTCCTACAATCCAAATTTCATTCTAGAGCCATTATTTTAGAATGTAGGAAATGTCACTTTTTATTTATTACCCCATTAAAATCCTAATTTTCAAAAAGTACATTTTTTCAGAGTTTTTTTTTTTTTTTTGTTCGCTGGAGGTTCAAATTTACAGTTTTTATGACCATATTTCATGGAGATAGAAAAAGTATATTTTTTTGTTCTTTTAAAATTGAAACTTTCTAAAAAGATCTGATACCAAAACATGTTTTTTTCTGCAGGATGATATAGAATTCCACATTTCGAGAATTATTTCAAGAGATACAAAAAGTACCGAAGAAAACTTTTTTATTTTTTTAACTCACTAAAATTTGATTTTTTTAATTGTAATTTTTTAACGTGTTTTTGATAACACTGTACGTGAAATTGGCACAACACAACGCCAAGACACCCAAACTTAATTTTGGGTCGTAGAACACAGTGGCGTTCTTCGTTTTGACAGATCAGGTCAATATAAAGAAAAATTATACTTTTAAGTTTGAGATTTTCAAACAATTTTTTATTGTTTTTTAAGAAAATGGAAAAAATGAGGAAAAATATTGTATTTTACTAGCCTAAATTGATTAGATATCATTGTTAGAGTAAAGTTGTGGCTATTAAATACTAAATAAAGTTATTTTAAAAGAGTTTTTGAAGGCTTTTCCTAGAAAAATATAATAAAAACTCGTTGAAAATCGCAAAACTTTGAAACGAAATATCTCGTGATTTTGACCTGACCTGACAAAACGGAGAATGCCACGGGATTCTACGACCCAAAATTAAGTGTCTCGGCGTTTTCATGAGTCATTTCAAAAATTAAAATTCTATATTAATTAATAAATAAAATTTTAAATTCTATATTAATTAATAAACAAGCTCGAGGCACATTTGTTGTTTTAAAAACATTAATTTTAATTATTTTCAATATTTCTCCATCCCTTAGATGGCATCTTCAGGAATCCTAAGGATTTTAACAAAAACCTGAAGATGCCATCCAAAGGATGGAGAAATATTGAAAATAATAAAAATTAATATTTAAAAAAAACAACTATGGCCTCGAGCTTGTCTATTGATTAACGTATAATTGAATAAACAAGGTCGAACAAATAAAATAATATTTAATTTTTAAAGTTTACGATTTTGAAACGATTTTTTTAGTGTTTTTTAACGAAATTGAAAAATTTAAGAAAAATATTTAACACTACACTACACGGTTTTTGTACAGACATGTTGAATACATTTTCTAAAGTATTTTGGACTGCTAACCACAAATCTGCCATCAGAAAAGTTGTATCAAATCGGCTTCTCGAGATATAGGCATTTAATTTTTTTTTTTGTGGACCAAGCCCTTAAAATCGATTTTTTATACCCTTCACTCTATAAAGCATGTATATTTATGATCCTCGATCGATTTTAAGTCGATCTGGCGATGTCCGTCCGTCTGTCTGTTGAAAACACGTTAACTTTTGAAAGACTTTACGAAGGCTCCTGAAGTTTTGCGTATATATGTTGGGCATTTACCTGGTCAGGTTGGTATTGCAATCCAGCGAAATCGGTTCAGTGGTTCAAGAGTTATGAGCAAAAGAGTGAATTTCGGGAAGTGTTTTTCGCGAATTAACGAGATAAAATATAACTTTCTAAAGGCTATTCTGAGGATGCTGAAGCTTGGCATATTTATTTTTCGTTCCCCTGGTAGTTCATATTGAATTTCAGCCAAATCGGTCCAGTGCACTGTGGGCCAGGATTTCCATTTTTTGGCCAATAAGGTCTGTAAGGCAATACATATTTAAAAATATTTTTTCGGAATGTCGACATCTTGAATTTTGTCCACCTTTAATATCTTTTTATTATAGCTTAAAGTTTTTTTTTGCATGAGGTTAAAGTCAATGTTTGAGTTTTTTTTTATATTTTTTATTTATGAAACAAATATTTTTTTTTTTGTACTTCGACACAATATTTTTTCAAATTTTCGGTGAAGTTCTCCTAAAGACATACCTGTTTGTTCAACACATGATATAAACTGCCAAAAAGTAAGCTATAAGCATTTTTTTTTTTAATAAATTATGGAAATTCATACTTTTGTTGAAATCCGCCATTTTTCAACACCAAAGTCCAAGAAAGTCCAAACGATGTTGACAAACCTCGAACTACGATCTGTCTCTGACAATGTATTCTATTCACATTTTTGCGAACCTGTGCGACCGTTCATAAACTTTTGATCTAGAGGCAATAAACCAAAATATGACGTTTAGAAATGCCCTAAAATGGAAATTCAACATTTTTCGATATTTTTGTTTCTTTTGATTTCTAATAAAAAATGCCTCACTTTGACAACATTGGCGTGATAACTGCTGATGGGCACGTGAGTGAATTTTGACTCACGTTGACTCACGCTCACAAAAAAAACATAATTTACTCCACCGTTTTTTTTCTCACACTTACTCATTATTTACGTGAGTAAACAAAACACCACTCACGTGTGACTCACGCTTACTCATAACTCACGCTAAACATTTAAAACACGAAAAAAATTGAAATAACTGAATCAATACAATTAAATAGTTTTGACTCACGCAAAAAAATTGCACTCACTACGAATCACTCACGCAAAAAATTGTCTCACTCACGAACAAAAAATTTTAATCACGCTCACTTTCGATCACGAGTAATTCACGTGACCAGCGTCCATCTCTAGTGCTAAACATTAAAGCTGGTAACGCATTTGAGCGGGCATATTTTGGCAATAGCATTTTTAATATTTTTTACGAAATTGTAAGCTTGTAGCATTATTTGTACATTTAGGATGGCAAATGCTTATTGGAAATAAAAAAGTTCTCTCTTAAATGAGCCACTGAATATATGAACTTTTTGACGCATTTAAAAGAGAAATATTTTATTAAAATCTTCTGATAATGCAAAAAGAGGGATTTATAAAAACTTAGAAATTCAAACATTGTACATTTTTTTAAAAAGCTATGTCCTAAATTTTGGATCCGCCATTTTGATTTCAAAAAATCTGAGTTCGTATTCGTGTTGTGCAATCATTTCCTAGTGATATTTTGAAACATTAATCAATAATTTAAATATCTTGTCCGCCATATTGGATCCGCTATTTTGAATATTTGATTCTTAAATCAGATTTGGCATTCCAAAAACCATCAAAATCAGACAATATAGAAAAAAACTTAATATTTTATTTGACGCCATATTGGATACGCCATTTTGTATTTAAAAAATCGGAGCTCATATTCGTAATTACTGACCCTAAATACATCAAAAATTACTAATTTAAGTACAATTAGCTAAGAATTACAAAAGCATATTCCCATATTGGATCCGCCATTTTGAATTTCAAATCTTTAATTCCAAAATCAGTTTTAATATCCGAAAAACCATTAAAATCGAAGTTTTTGGCCAAAAGAGACAACATATAAAAAATTTTAAATTTAAATTTGTCGTCATATTGTTCCGCCATTTTGAATTTTAATAGTCTGAGCTCATATTCGTCGTTAACGACCCCAAATACATCGATAATGATTATATTAAATACAATAAACAAAGAATTAAAAAATCATGTCCGCCATTTTGGATCCGCCATTTTGAATTTTGATTTTTTTTTTCTAGAATCGTGATCAGCGATCCTTTAATACCCATATGCAATACTTTTTTGATATATAGGTTAAGCGGTCTATTTATGGCCAAAATTCAGGGATGCTGGCCCACAGTGCAGTGGTTCAAAAGTTATTAGCAAAACTGTAAATTTCAGATTTGCTTCACCTTAAATTCAATTGCTGAAAAAAGCGAGCCTTAAAGAAACAAGCATTAAAAAAAAAAAAAATAGTAATTGGACAATTTTAAAATATATTTGGACAACTTTAAAATACATTTGGACAATTTTAAAATACATTTGGACAATTTTAAATGAATTTGGAAAAATATATTTGAACAATTTTCAAATACATGTGAACAATTTTATTAATTTATATTTGGACGGTCATACATTTGACTCTTCTAGCGCCACCCTTGGAACAGTTAGAGCGATTGTAGCTAATTTCTTAAAAATTTAACTTTGTATGGGAGTCTCTTGAAGGAGCTGATGTATGGAGTAAGTTTGTTAAGAAAAACTGTTGGGGTGTAAAAATTAATAAAGGTCGGTCTTACATTGATTCCCACTTTTATTGTAAAACACAGAAATTATTTATTCAAATTAAACAAACAAATAAATTTGTTGCATTCCTTTAAAAATTGCAATGCCAGCAAAAAAAAAAGTTTTAAACAAAAAAAAAATAAAGTAGTTTACCCCACAATGATGATGTACAACAGAGCACGAATCAATGAATTATTTAATTAAAAAAATAGTTGAGGTCAAGTGTAAAACACAAAACAATATTATTTTAACCGGTAATTAAAAAAACAAACAAACGAACAATTTTTCAACTAATTAAATTTTATTTATTGGTAGAAAATGAAACGTAAAACCAATTCATATTAAATTTCAAATTAAATTCTTTTGCTAAATTTAGTTTTATAAAATTTTTTTAAAAGTTTTTAATAAAATTTAATGTTTACTACTTTAAAAAAATAAAACTTTTTACTTACAACCAGTTACTAAAGGTATTTAAAACTTTACTTTTTTAGTTTTTCTTTTTTCTTTTTTTGAAATAATACTTTATTTTCATTTTCAATAGCCACAAATCAAAGAAGAAAATATAAAAACCGAAAAACTTTTTAAAGGAAAGAGAAAAAAATATTATTCTGAAAAACATTCCTTACAAAACAAATTAATACAAATCGTCTGCTAGCTTCCTGGCTATTATGGTTTACTGCATGTTTTCATCTTTAAGTTTTCCTTTTTATTTTTGTTTCTTAAATCTTTTGTACCGTCATTTTTTTATTTTTTCTTTTAACATCATTGATGATACATTTTTTGTTTGAAATAGTTATAAGAGAATTGAAAATCACTTGCCTTATAGACTTAATACTTTTTTAAGTCGTTGCTGAAGTGTTATAAATTATTTATTGATATTTTTTATTTCTTTTTTTTTTTTTGAAAACTTCTTCAACACTATTTAAAGAAACAAACCAAAAGAATTTTTAGATTTTTTGTTGGTCTAAAAAAAATGTAATAGAAAAAAGTTTTTAATAGCTTATAGTCAGTTTTTGTTTGAATAAGTGATAACATATTTTGGTTGAAAAAAGATTTGTGGTGTTTTTTGTAAAACAGACAACAAAATTAGAGACTTTTTTCTTTAAGAAAAATATCTTAGATCCTAAGATTTTTTCTTTTTTATTTCGTAAAGAAAATTTTATAGTTATCGAAATTCAAATTTTCTATAAAAAATTTTATAGTTATCGATACATCGACAAAAGCAAAATTTTCTATAGAAAATTTTATAGTTATCGATACAAAAATTTTATATAGAAATATTTATAGTAATCGATGAATCGATGACATTAACATTTTCTAATGAAAAATTTTAAATTAGTCGATATATCGATAACAAAAAAAAAAACTTTGTACTTCTATATAAAATTTTATAGTTAAAATTCAAATGTTATCGACTTATCGATGGCAATAAAATTTTTAATAGAAAATTCGATAGGGATTGGTATATAAAAAGTTCCATAGTTATCGATATTTCAATAACAATAAGATTTTCTACAAAAAATTCTATTATAATTAATATATGAGGCATTCCACACCAAATGTCATGCGAAAAAAACATGTGTACCGTGAACTTCTGAATAGGTTGTATGGATAACCCTATATGGAACTTAGAAAATTGCGTTTTTGGTTTTTAAATTTTTCAAAAACTGGGCTTAGGAGGTGTGGTCAAATATTGGAAAAATGGTCAAATTTGTGGCGAGTTGCCTTGATTAAATATTTATCACATTAAAACGGAATGCACCACAATCTCAAAAATTTTCATTCTTATATAGTTTTGTATGGGCTATCGAATATTTTTTTTTTTTTTTTTTAATTTTCAGAACCCGTTCTGATATTTTCCATTTTTAAAAAAGTCAATTTATCAAAAATCCGGCCACTATTTTTTTCTTTTTTAATTTTTTTTTTAAAGTTTAGATGTTTGTCCATCCACACAAAAAAAAAATTCAGAAACACATTTTTCTTTTTTTTCGAGAAAATCGCATTTGAATTTTAAATTTCATAAGAATTTAGTAATTTGCTTGTATTTTCTTGTTTTAACAGAGCGTATGAGGAATATTTATGCAATTTATTTATCATTCGCAACGTTAAAACAAAGAAATACAAGCAAATTACAAAATTGTTATGAAATTTTAAGTTCAAATGCGATTTTCTCGAAAAAAACGAAGAACGTGTTTCTGAATTTTTTTGTGTGGATGGACAAAAATCTAAACTTCTAACGTGAAAAAAATAAAATTTTTAGTAAGAAATATTTTATTTTCTGTAAAAAAACTTTTTTTTTATTAATTTTTGAAAAAAAAATAATTTACTAATTTTTTTTTTGAGTGTATTTTTTTTTTGAGTGTACAATTTTTTTGAGTGTAATTTTTTTTTTGTTTTAGTGTAAAAATATTTTTGTGTGACAAAGATACCTTGTAAAATATTTTTCTGACTTACAAATGTTTTTAAAACATGTTTAACGGGGTTTCAACACCAGAAAAACCCTTGCCGAAATTCACTCATTTGCTTATAACTTTTGAACCACTGGACCGATTTCGCTGGATTGTAATACCAACCTGACCAGGTAAATGCCCAACATATATGCCTCCGTTAAGTCTTTCAAAAGTTAGCGTGTTTTCAACAGACAGACAGACGGGCAGACAAACAGACAGACAGACAGACGGACGGACGGACATCGCTAGATCGTCTTAAAATCGATCGAGGATCATGAATATATATACTTTATGGGGTCCTAGGCCAATATTTCGAGGTGTT
Organism: Pegoplata infirma; assembly: GCA_963921195.1. NCBI lineage: Eukaryota > Metazoa > Arthropoda > Insecta > Diptera > Anthomyiidae > Pegoplata > Pegoplata infirma. The sequence continues at coordinate 147,107,661 of OY992540.1, forward strand.
ACAAACGGAATGACAAACTTATATATACCCTCTATCACTAGAGTGGGGGGTATAAAAAAGTGGTTGTATTTTTGATAAATTGACTTTTTTAAAAAATGGAAAATTTCAAAACGGGTTCTGAAAAATAAAAAAAAATACAAAAATTTAATCGATAGCCCATACAAAACTATGCAAGAATGTAAATTTTTGACATTTACATTCTTGAGGGTGCTGTGGCTTAGTGGTTAGCGCGTTGGACTACTAGCCAGCAAGCCTGGGTTCGATTCCCGTCTCAGGCAGAACAACATTTTTTCAGATATTTATTAGTTTCTATTTATAACTAATATCTATCGCAGCACCCTCCTTCGTTGATAAATAGCACTAAAACGTCAACGAAGTAAAATAATAAAATAATGGCTATTAAACACAGCTTCAAATATAATTCGCCAGATCAATAACAGATGGCGATGCAACAACTGTACTCAAAATTATCAACACGCGCAATTACAGTGTTGCCATACTGAAGCCCTTCTATCTTTCATCTCTCTTCTATCCCCTTTCCGAAAGAAACATCACGGTTACATTAGTAATTGATAGGCAGCATTGCCTGAGTGTTGTTTCTTTAAAAAAAAAAAAAAAAAAAATTTACCATTTTTCCAATATTTGACCACGCCTCCTAAGCCCAGTTTTTGAAAATTTAAAAAACCAACAACGCAATTTTCTGAGTTTCATATAGGGCTATCCAAACAACCTATTCAAAAATTTACGGGACACATGTTTTTCTGTAGCGGGACATTTGGTGTGGAATGCCTCATATATAAAATATATAAATTCTGTTGCTGTCGATATAACAATTTTCTATAATTTTTTTTTTTTTTTTAATTTGTTGCCAAAAACATAAAAACAAAAAACTTAAGGTAGAAAGTTAAGGTTATTAATTTATAGGTCTCTTATTTAAATGAATTTTTTAAAAATACACAACAAATTATCTTTTTCAGCATTTATTTTTCTAAACAGCTGTTTTCATATTATTTGAAATGTGATGGTTGCAAAGAGCAATGTATCGAAAATATTTTTAGGTTTGATTTTTTGACAGTCAGACCAAATTTCATTTTATTTTGGTTTAACAAAATCATACGACTCAGTATAATCGTTACAAACGGCCTTCAGCGATATATCGATATCAGACACATTTTTTAAAGAAAAATAGTTATCGATATTTTCCAAAAATTTTTGCTGTTATCGATATGTCGATAATATTTAAAATTTTCTATTGAATATTCTGCAGTTGTCGAAATACCGATAACATTTAAATCAGTAATCGACAACATTTAAATTTTCTATATAAAATTTAATAGTAATCGATATATCAATAAGAGCAAAAATTTTCTATAAAAATGATATAGTTATCGATATATTGATAACAGCAAAAATTTTCTGTAGAAAATTCTTTAGTTATCGATATTTCGATTATATAAAAAAATTCTATAGAAAATTCTATGGTTATTGATATATCGATTACAGTAACAAGTGTCTATAGAAAATTCAATAAATATCGATAAAAGCAAAATTTTTCTATAGAAAATTCTATCTTCTTTATTGGCTCGACAGTCCTAGTTGGTCGTTGGCCTCTCTCAGTATATGCTTCCAGTTGTCACGCTTTCTCGGCTGACCGATTTATCGAAAACAGACAAATTTTCTAGTTACCGATATATCGATAACACCAGCGATTTCTGCAGAAAATTCTATAGTTATCGACATACGGATAACAGAAAAATTTTCAACAGAAATTCCTATAATTATCGATATATCGATTACATCCAAATTTTATATTGAAAATTATATAGTTGTTGATAGCAGCGACATTGTCTATTAAAAATTCTATAGTTATCGATCTATCGATAACATCAAAAATTTTCGATAGAAAACTCTATAGTTATCGATATATCGATAACATTAAAATTTTCTATGTAAAATTCTATAATTGTCGATATATCGATAACATTAAAATTTTCGATAAAAAAATTCTATATTAATATATAAATCGATAACATTCATATTTTCTATAGAAAATTCTATATTTCTCGATAACATTCAAGTTTTCCATAAAAAATTCTAGTTATTGATGTATCGACTACATAAAAGTTTTCAATAGAAAATTGTATAGTTGTCAATATATCGATAACCGTTAATTTTTTTTGGTTATATGTGATTAGTGATGGTTTTATGTTCCAGGATCTGCGACTTCATCTAAACAAATAAAAAATATGAATCTATGAATTTTTCTATAAAGAAGAAATGTCTTAGAATCTGAGACTTTTTCTATATAAAAAAATGTCTGAAAATCTGAGACTTTTTCTATATAGAAAAAATGTTTCAAAATCTGAAACTTTTCTATATAGAACAAATACCTCAGAATATGAGACTCTAAATCTATGACTTTTGCTAATGAATAAATTTTTTTCACTTTTTCTATAAAAATAAATATTTTAGAGTCTGAAACTTTTTCCATGAAAAAGAAAAAAAAAAATGTTTCAGACTCTGAAGTTATGCTTTTTAAAATTTCTATTTATTTTTAATCCCAGAGCATAATTATATCCGTTTTTATATTTAAAAATATTAATATTGTTGCAATATTACAAAATAAGTGCAAACAATCTAAATTCCAGCCTAAATATAAATAAATTTTAAGCAATAAAAACATTTATGGCTTTACAAGATAACAACTTTTAAAATAAACTATTCATAACCATATAGTCATACATTCCAAATATTGAAAAAAATATGTATAATCAATATAAACTTTATTATATTTATGTAATTACATAAATGTGAGGCGTTCCATAATTTTTTTTCAATTTATTAAATCAAGCGATAATTTTTCATTGAAAACCCCGTAGATTCTTACACATTTTTTCTATAAAAAAAAAAAAATCAGTTTCTGGAAAATAAATTTTTTTATTTTTTTTTTATCATAATCAGCCTTTTGGAGAATTGAATTTCTGAGAATTTTTCTGATAGAAAAATCTTGAAAAGTCTGAATCGATTTTTGTATGGAAAAATTCTTAGATTCTGGGAGAGACAGACAAAAGTTATTAGATTTTGAGTCAAGTTTTTTATAAAAAAATTCTAAGATTCTCTCTAAAAATATTTTTTTTATTCAATTATTTTCTAGAATTTTAAAAATATTTTTGTATGAATTGCCCCATATGCCTTTATAAATGAATGGCTAATATTATTGCATAAATTGTGTAAATTTTGAATTTTAAACATTATTTATAAATCGAATTAAAATCATACCAAAATAATTTTTATTTGTAGCATTACATTACAGCAGCAACAACATTTACTAAGCTATCCAAATTGGTATGCAGAGTTTCTCAAATGGGGATCTTAATTGGTAATTCTAAGTAAGAAGTTTGATTTTCTAGTAATGCACAATTTTTGTGTGTTTTCGAAAGTTTTTTTAAAGTTATAAACATAACATAGGCTATGTTTTTGTGAAAAATTTTATCCTAAAAAATAAAAAAAAACTTACCCCAAAAATTTTATTTTTTTTTTAAACTATTTAACAATTTTTGTGAACTTAAGTTTTTTTTTTAAAAATTTTATCACATTTTTTAAGTTAAAATATTTTACACAAAAAAAATTACACAAAAAAAATTTTTATAAAAAAGTTTTTTTGCAAAAAAACAAAAATGTATAAACAATTTTTTTACAAAAAAAATCTATTTTTAAATTTTTTTTAATAAATTCGATAACATTAGAATTCTCTTAAGAAAATTTTTTATTTTGGTGTTATCGATATATCGATAACTATAGAATTGTATATAAAAAGCTTTACTGTAGTCAATAACTATTAAATTTTCTGTTATCGACACATCGAAAACTAAAAATTTTTTATATTGAAAATTTTGCTGTTATTATTATATCGATAACTATAATATTTTTCATAATAAAATGTTTCTCTTATCGATAACTAAAGAACTTCTATAGAAAATTTATCAGTTATGAATAAATCAATAACTATAGAATTTTCTATAGAAAGTGTAGCTATAATCGATAAATCGATAGCTATAGAATTTTCTATAGAAAATATTGCAGTTATCGATAAATTGATAACTATAAAATTTTCTATAGCTAATTTGGCTGTTAATGATGTCAAGCTATCGATAAAAGCTATAGAATTTTCTATAGAAATTTTCGCTGTTATTTTCTAAAAATAAAAATACTGTTATCGATATTTCTATATCTATAGAACATTTTAGGTGGTATCGATATCTACAGAATTTTCTATAGAAACTTTCTAAATAAATATATCGATAACTATGGAATTTTTAATAGAAAATTTTTCTGCAATCGATTTGTCGAACTTTCTTAAAATAATGTTGTTGTTATCGATATTTTCATAACTATAGAATTTTTTTAAAATTAATAATACATGGATAATCAAATTTTTTTTCTATAGAAAATTTGCTGCACTCAAAATATTTTGTAGGCAAAAACAAATAAAAAACACATTTAAAACCAGTGAATAAACAATTGAAAACCATCTCAGTAATTATTCATTTATTTTAACAAACACCAAGATTTATTTTTTACTGCTGACAAAATTTTCTAAAATAAATAACATTAAACATAAAAAATAACGTTTTTTTTCACCTTTTTACTAAAATATTCGAAAAAAATAACCTACGAAAACATTAAAAATTAATGATAGTTCTGTTATTTTAACCAACAAATTCCAAAAAAATAACCTACGAAAACATTAAAAATTAATGACTTCATAGGTTATTTTTACAATTTTCAATTGATATACACTGAAAAAAATAGCTTCGTGAAATTAATGAAAATTGACTTAACCTTAATGAAAAATGACTCACGTTTTCAACCGACAGGTTTCATTTGATTAATGAAACTGGTGTCATTAAAGTTCCTTTCAATGAAAACTTGTATATAAATAATGAAAATATTCGTAGAACTTGTTTGAAACGTTTTATGAAGTTTTTCATAAAATGTATGAAAATATCCATTGATTAAATGTGGAATAGTAGTTGGTAATGAGCGTATGATAATTGCTTTTTACAAGTAACTAACTTTATTAAGTTTTTGATTTGGGAATTACGATAAATTCATGTTGGTTAAAGTTATCAAAATTTCCATAGAAAGCCCCTAATCAAGTTAGGAACAAGTTACCTAAAAACAGCACGTATCATACACCCATAAGTGAAAATTTGCATTAATAACAATTTTGGTAAGTCACATGTAACCATCACTGTAACTGTCACTGAAATTTTATTTAGAGGCATGTCACAGCCGTCTCAACGGTATATAACCAAAGGTTAAGGTCCAACCTTACAAACAATGAGCAACGTACGTGGTCAGACGTAGTTACAGCCTGCAAAGATACGGCAAAGTCAACTCTTGGAGTAAAAGTAAATAAAATTAAACCGTGGATTAGCTCTGAATCCTGGGATGAGATTGAAAATCGAAAACGTCTTCGTAAAGCACGGTTGCAAGCCAAAACAACTGCTGCAAAAGAACAAGCTAAATTAGAATACCGCCAGTCTTCTCGGAAAGTTAATTATATGGTACGGGCTGATCGAGAAAAATATTTTAATGGTATAGCGGAACAAGCCGAAAAAGCGTCCAACACAGGCAATCTGCGTGCAGTTTACTCTGCCATTAAGCAGATGAGCGGTAACAATATACGAGGCACTATGTCGCTTAAAGCAAATGATGGTACAGAGCTAACCACCACAGATCAACAACTAGAACGGTGGCGCGAACACTTCTCATCACAGGCATCAACTGAAAATAACAACTACAACCAGGCTGATCCGGTAACGTTTTCTACACGACGCAATCCAAGAAGGGATATTTCTACTGATCCCCCGTCATGTTCCGAAGTTGCAGCGGCATTAAAACAGCTGAAAAATTGTAAATCGTCTGGTCCCGACAACATACCCGCCGAGCTATTAAAATATGGTGCTGATACATTAGCTGAAGTTCTGACTCCACTGATAAGACGTGCATGGCTCAACAATCAAATTCCTGCAGATTGGAATGAGGGTGTAGTAGTCACAATCCCTAAAAAGGGTGACCTTACTCAGTGCAAAAACTGGCGCGGTATTACCGTGCTTAACGCTATAGGGAAAGTGATGGCAATTCTACTACTATAGCGAATTTCACCAGTGGTAGAACAAACTATTCGTAATGAACAAGCAGGTTTTCGGCCTGGACGATCTTGTGTCGATCACGTCAATACTCTACGCATTATTATTGAGCAATCGGCAGAGTACAACACACCCCTATACCTGCTTTTCGTAGATTTTGAACGTGCTTTCGACACAATATCCCGAAATTCTTTGTGGTCTGCATTAATTGGTAAAGGTATACCTGAAAAAATAGTCACTCTAATACGCGAGCTGTACAAAGACGCAGAGTGTAAGGTCCGATTTAACGGAAGGGAAAGCCAACCTTACACAACCGTTACAGGCGTAAGGCAAGGCTGTGTCCTGTCTCCCACATTATTCATTCTTCTTTTAGACTGTGTAATGGAAAAGACAAATAGTGAGGCCCCTACCGGCATTCGATGGAATATGATGGAGTACCTAAATGATATAGACTACGCAGATGACATTTGTCTAATGGCCCATCGCTTTGCAGATATTGAAGCTAAGATAAAGAGACTCTCCGAAAACGCCAAACAAGTAGGATTGAGAATTAACTTTAAAAAATCAAAGCTGATGCGTATCGGTACCAATATTTCATCGCCCCTTATTGTGGATGGTACCGTAATGGAAGATGTAGAATCTTTCAACTATCTTGGTTGTAAAATTGCAAAAGACGGTGGCTCTGTAGCCGACAAGGCCCGTGTTGCGTTCCTCAAACTGCACAAAATTTGGCGCGCTAACAACATATCTCAGAAAACTAAGTTGCGTATATTCAACTGTAGCGTAAAATCTGTGCTGCTGTATGGTTGCACTACATGGAGCCTTACAAAACTGGCCATGAAGAAAATACAAACTTTCGTGAATCGGTGTCTGAGACAGATTTTACGTATATACTGCCAAATTGGGTATCAAATGAGCCCTTTGGAATATGGCAGATTGTTGTCCCATCGAATTTGATATTAAGAAACGTAAATGGACATGGATCGGCCATATTCTCAGGCGACCAGCAAATGATATTGCCAGAGCTGCACTTGAGTGGAACCCTCAAGGTCAACGACATCCAGGCCGACCACGTAATACATGGATCCGGTGCATACGAAATGAACACGAATCAGCTCAAAAAACATGGAACGAAATTAAGCTACTTGTCAGAGATCGTAATAAATGGAGAGAATTTGTTGACGCCCTATGTTCTTCGTGAACATTTTATTTAAGTATTTTATTCTACAATTTGTATTTATATTATATTTAATTAAAAATAAAGGACATATATATATATGTCACAGACTCAATTCCGATCGGATTTGAAAAAAAGTTGTTACTCGTAAAACGCAAAACATTTTTTTTTTTCGGAATGAAATCACTTTCAAAAATCAAAGTGGAATTGAATTGCTAAAAGTGGTTTCATTCCGAATAAAAGTATTTGTTTTGCGTTTTACGAGTGAACCACTTATTCCACTTCCCCACGGAATTGAGTCTGTGACATGACCCTTAATTGCACACTTTTTATGGTTTTCACCTAGTTTTTACAAACCACAAAATTTTACTCCAAACTTAAATTGGTCTGAATTGCCATATAAGGTAAACTATAAAAGACAAAAACGCGATGACTTTAAAAACACGTGCTACCAAAACGTAGCAACAACGTAGCAATGGAACAACACAAATTACCCTACATTTCATCACAAAATTTTAATGACTTAAAAAACTATTTTTCTGTTGCAAATTATATTATAATTTATAAGAAACTGTCAAAAGAAACACTTATACGGAACTTTTCACTTGTAATTTCAATTAGATATAACCAGTATAACACACACACACAAAATTCAACAACAAAGCAAAAAAATATAAAATTATTTTATTTTATTAGAAAAAAGTTAACACACATGTAAAAATTACAATTAGACTAAACACGCGTGGTGTAATAAAAAGTCGTATGTTTTTGTTCTGTTTTCTTTCTCTTATTCGCAACGCAGAGTTGTATTTAGTTCTAAAAAATCTTATGATATTTTTTAATGAAATTATGAAATCTAATGAAACAAGTTTCATAAAATTTGTTCATAACATGCATGAAATTTCAATCAGCTTATGAATTCCTTCATTTAAGAAAAGAAAACAAAATAATGAATCCGTTTCATTAATAACAGGAAGGTTATTTTTTTCAGTGTATTTTTTTAAAAATTGTTAATAAAATTTTGGGGAATCGATCCCGCAATCAACTACATTCTGGCCAGACACTCTACCCATCGTGCCAAAGTTATAATGACTTCAAAATTAAATGTTAATGAAAGTCTTTATATTTTAGTGTGTTATTTTTGAAACAAAGGACAGAAGAAGTCATTAATAAAAACTGAACATTAAATAAATGTTTTTATACCCTCCACTTAGTGATAGAGGGTATATATAAGTTTGTCATTCCGTTTGTAACTCATCGAAATATCGGTCTGGGACCCTATAAAGTATATATATTCATGATGCCCGATCGATTTTAAGACATTCTAGCGATGTCCGTCTGTCAGTCTGTCCGTCTGTCCGTCTGTCCGTCTGTCCGTCTGTCCGTCTGTCTGTCTGTTGAAAATGCTCTCGCGGACAAAATATTGCACGGAGATGACTGAAACTTAACATATATATTGGAAGTTCTCCCGAGAAGTTTGGTATTGCATTTGAGCGATATCGGTTCAGCGGTTCAAAAGTTATGAACGAAAATGTAAGCACACCTCAAAAATTTCAGTACATTCAACATAACCTAAAAACACAAAATGCATTAATTCGGCTTCTGGTTGACATATGTGAACATAATTGAGCACCAAATGGTATTTAAACAAGTACAAACATATTTTTTGACAAAAAAAGAAAAAAATCGCGGATTTTTGTTTTTACCAAAATTTTTTTTCGCGGAAATTTTTTTTCAATTTTTTTTTTTCAAAAGTATTTTCCTTTTAAATAAAGTTGTTTGCAATAATCTTTTTGAAATTGTGGAGGGTATCACTACATTCGGCAAGGCCGAATTTAACTTTTTTACTTGTTTCTTTTAAAAACGACTAAACGTAAAATTCTTAAAATTAACTACAAACAGTTAATGACATAATTTTTTGAGTGTGTTCTCAATTTATCGATAACTACAGAATTTTCTATTGAAATTTTTGACGTTGTCAATATTTCGATAGCTTAACGTTTTTTCTAGAAATCTTTGCTTTTATCGATAAATCCATAACTGTAGAATTTTCTATAGAAAATTTTGCTGTTATCAATAAATTGATAACTTTAAAATTTTCTATAGAAATTTTGGCTGTTATTGAGTTTAAGCAATCGATAAAAGCTAAAGAGTTTTCTATAGAAATTTTCGCTTTTATTTTCTATAAAAAAAATTTACTGTTATCGATATTACGATATCTATAAATCATTTAAGCTGGTATCGATATCTACAGAATTTTCTATAGAAATTTTCTTTAGTAATCGATATATCGATAACTATGGAATTTTAAAAAATTTCATAGTTTCGATTTCTCTGTAATCGATTTGTCGATAACTATAGAACTTTCTATAAAAAAAACTTTGCTGTTATCGATATTTCAAAAACTAAAGAATTTTAAATAGAAAAATTTTCTCTTATCGTTATATCGATAACAATCGATTCGATGTTACGCTTATCGATAAGTCGATAGTTATAGAATGTTCTTTAAGAAATTTTGCTGAATTCTATAGAATTCTCTATAGAAACTTTTAATATTATTTGTATATCGATAACATTAGAATTTTCTATACTTAATTTTAATATTATCGATATATCGACAGCTATAGAAATATAGTAAAATATATAGCTATAGAAATATAGTAAAAAATTATAGTGAAAAAATAAATTTTTGTTTTACAAAAAATATATTTTTTTTTTTTATTATTTAAAAAGGTTTTCCGAGTAAAAAAGTTTATATATAATTATATATAATTTGATAAAATTATATTAAATTATATAATTATATAAAATTATATATAAAAGTTAAATTCTATAAAAAGTTGGATAAAATTATAAACAATTTGATAAAATTATATATAATTATATCCAGGACTAATTATATATAATTATATCAAATTATATATAATTATATAAAATTATATATAATTTGATAAAATTTTTTTCAAATATGATATAATTTTATATAATTATATCCACCATCCTGGATATAATTATATATAATTTTATCAAATTATATATAATTTTATATAATTTTTTTGGAAAATTTTACCTCCTTATATAATTTTATATAATTTGATATAATTTTATTAAATTATATATAATTATATAAAAAAACTTTTTTACTCGGGTTTTAAATCAAATTAATTTTTTTTTCAACAATTTCTAATAAATTATTTTTGCACACAAATTGATTTGCGTTCAAAATGTTTTCGGCATTGTGGAATGTATTCATGGATTCAGCCAAGTCAAGTATATCGATTTTTACTTTTAACACCATGTAATTTTATTTTTTTTAAATTGAGAAACTCTCTTCCCCCTTCTAAACCACTAAAATCAAATAAACGCTGTTATTAAACAGCATAAAACACTTTATATTATTAAATCATATATGCAAACAAAATCAATATTGTATAAACTGGGCAACAGCAGAAAATAAAAACCTCATAAAACAATAATATTTATAAACAATGATTTTGGCATCCATTAAGGATGCCGAAACCAACCCAATGCAGTAGTAGTGTACAATACAATATTTGAAGTAAATTTATTTAAATTTTATTTTTACACCTATGTGAATAATATATATGAACATCAGTTTCTGGGGCAACAAATTTTGTTACTTTTTTTTTTGTAACCAAATCAATTAATTAATTGGAGTTTTTTTTTTTTGATAAAATTTTGTTTGTTTTATTTTGAATATTTAAAGGCCTTTAAAAGGTGTAATGAGTATTCTAACATTAAGTATTCCGTTAGTAACATATTAAGAGTTTTTAGAAAAAAAAAAATCTCAAAGTCGATAACAGCGACCTTTCTATAGAAATTTCCATACCTAAGGGTAAGCAAAAAATTTTCTATAGAAAATTTTATATCGATAAATATTCAAGAAGAAATTATATTATTATGAATATACCGATAACTGCAAATTTTGTATAAAAAATTCCATAGTTATCGATAAATCGATAATAATAACAAGTATCTATCAAAAACGACAACTACAAAATTTTCCACAAAAAATTCTATAGTTAACAACAAATTGATAAAAGCAAAATCATATAGAGAAAACAATTTAAGTTATCGATAACAGCAAACATTTTTTTAGATTTGTCGAAAATAGCTAAATTTTCTACAAAAAGGAGAATAATTATTAGTTGTCGATAACAGCAACATTTTCTATAAAAATTTTTATACTTATCGATATTGCAAAATTTTGTTAGAAAATTGTATAGTTATCAATATATCAATCATATCTAAATTTTCTAAAGGAAATTCTATAGACATCATTAGATTAATAACAGTAAAATTTTCTTTAAAATATTCTGTAGTTATCGATACATCATTAATAGCAAAATTTTCTATAGAAAATTTTATAGTTATCGGTACATCTTTAATACCAAAGTTTTGTATAGAAAATCGATAACAATAAAATTTTATATATACATATATCGATAAGATATAAATATTCGATGGAAAATTTAAAGGTTATCGATATATCGATAACATTAAAATTTTCGATAGAAAATTCTATAGTAATTGATATATCGATAACATCAAAAATTTCTAAAAAAAAATTCAATAGTTATCGATACATCGAAAACATTAAAAATATCTAAAAAAATTCAATAGTTATCGATACATCGATAACTTTAAAATTTTCTAAAGAAAATTTTATAGTTATCGATAAACTGACAACATTCAAATTTTCTATAGAAAATCTATAATTATCAATAAACTGTTAACATTATAATTTTCTATAGAAAATTCAATAGTTCTTGATGTATCGATAACATTGAAGTTTTTAATAGAAAAGTCTTAGTCTTAGTTATCGATAACAATAAAATTTTCTATGAAAAATCTATAGTTATTGATATATCGATGACATTAAAGTTTTCTATATAATATTCTATAGTTATCGATATATCGATAACATTAAATCTTTCTATAGAAAGTGCTAAAGTTATCGACAACATTAAAATTTCCGATAGAAAATTTTGTAGTTATCGTTATATCGATAACGTAAAATTTTTTTTATATAATTTTTCTATAGCTGTCGATATATCGATACTATTAAAATTTAGTATAGAAAATTCTAATGTTATCGATATATAAATAATATTAAAAGTTTTTATAGAGAATTCTATAGAATTCAGCAAAATTTCTTAAAGAAAATTCTAAAACTATCGACTTATCGATAAGCGTAACATTTAACAAAAAAATCGATAGTTATCGATATAACGATAAGAGCAAATTTTTCTATTTAAAATTCATTAGTTTTCGAAATATCGATAACAGCAAAGTTTTTTATAGAAAGTTCTAAAGTTATCGACAAATCGATTACAGAGAGAGCGAAACTATGAAATTTTTGAAAATTCCATAGTTATCGATATATCGACTACTAAAGAAAATTTCTTTAGAAAATTCTGCAGATATCGATACCAGCTAAAATGATTTAAAGATATCGTAATATCGATAACAGTATTTTTTTTTTATAGAAAATAAAAGGGTATTTTCTATAGAAAATTCTTTAGTTTTTATCGATTGCTTAAACTAAATAACAGCCGAAATTTCTATAGAAAATTTTTAAGTTATCAATTTATTGATAACAGCAAAATTTTCTATAGAAAATTCTATAGTTATGGATTTATCGATAAAAGCAAAATTTTCTATAGAAAATTCTATAGTTGAAAGATAGCGATAACAGCAACATTTTCTATTTAAAATATATATCGATTTATCGATATCAGCTAAATTTTCCATAAAAAGTTCTTTAGTTATAAATATATCGATAAAAGCAAACTTTTTTATAAAAAAAAAATATGATAGTTATTTTTTATAAAAAATTTAATAGTTACAATTCTATAGTTATCGTTATATCGATAACAGCAAAATGTTCAGCAATATGCAAAATTTTCTAAAAAAATTCTAATGTTATCGAAATATTGATAACAACAGAATTTTCTTTAGAAAATTCTTTAATTATTGAAATATCGATAACAGCAGAATTGTCTATAGAATATTCCATAGTTATCGAAATTTTTCGTAAAAAGTTTCTATAATTATCGAAATTTTCTATAGAAAATTCGATATATTTAGGACCTTAAAAGTGCCTATAGAAAATTCTAAAGTTAGCGATATAGCGATAACAGCAAAGCTTTCTAGAAAAAACGTTAAGCTATCGAAATTTTGACGTCAACGTCAAAAATTTCAATAAAAAGTTCTGTAGTTATCGATAAATTGAGAACAGCAAATTTTCTGTAGAAAAAAATTTTGATTATCCATGTATTGATAATTTTAAAAAAATTCTATAGTTATCAAAATATCGATAACAGCAACATTAAGAAAGTGCGACGAATCAATTGCAGAAAAATTTTCTATTAAAAATTCCATAGTTATCGATATATTTATTTAGAAAATTTCTATAGAAAGTTCTGTAGATATCGATACCACCAAAAATGTTTTTGGTGGTATCGAAAAATTTTTTAGAAAATAACAGCGAAAATTTCTTTAGAAAATTCTATAGCTTTTATCGATAGCTTGAAATCATTAACAGCCAAATTAGCTATAGAAAATTTTTTAGTTATCGATAACAGCAAAATTTTCTATAGAAAACTCTATAGCTATCGATAATAGCAAAACTTTCTATTGAAAATACTATAGTTATCGATTTATTTATAACAGCTAAAATTTCTATAGAAAATTCTTTAGTTATCGATAAGAGAAACATTTTTTTATGAAAAATATTATAGTTATCGATATTATAATAACAACAAAATTTTCAATATAAAAAATTTTTAGTTGTCGATGTATCGATAACAGAAAATTTAATAGTTATTGAATACAGTAAAGCTTTTTATATACAATTCTATAGTTATCGATATATCGATAACAGCAAAATGTTAAATTTTCTAAAGAAAATTCTAATGTTATCGAACGAATTTTCTTTAGAAAATTCTTTAATTATTGAAAAATCGATTATTGAAATATCAGAATTGTCCACTGAATATCTTTAGTTATCAAAATTTTCTTTAAAAAATTTCTAGAATTATCGAAATTTTCTATAGAAAATTCTATAGTTATCGATGTATTGACAACAGAAATATTTTTTATAGGAAATTTTAATTTTATAACAATCGGTATAACGATAATTGCTTAATTTTCTAGAGAAAATTCTATAGTTATTGATATTAACAACAGAAAAATTAAAAAAAAAAAAAAAAAATCAACTCTTCGATATTAGCAAAACTTTCTGTTGACAATTTTAAAGTTATCGATATTAGAAAAATTTTCTTTAGAAATTTCTATAGTAATTGATACTTCGATAACAGTAACATTTTTTACTGAAAACTCTTTAGTTATCAATATATCATCAAAATTGTCGATAGAAATTTCTATAGTTATCGATATATCGATATCACTAAAATTTTCTATAGAAAATCAATAGTTATTGATAATAACATAAATATTTTTATATAAAATTCTATAGTTATCGATATGTCGACAACAATAAAATTCAGTAGTTATCGAAAAAAGGATAACAGTAAAAGTTTCTATAAAAAATTCTTTAGTTTTCAATATATCGATGACATTAAAATTTTATATAGAAAATTCTGTAGTTATCGATATATCGATGGAATTAGAATAAAAGAAAATATCGATAACTTGTGAATTTTCCATAAAAATGTTTTCTATTTTCGATATATCGATAACTTTAAAATTTTATACAGAAAATCTTAAAGTTATCGATATATCGATAACTATAGAATTTTCTATAGACCATTTTAATGTTATCGATATATCTATAACAATATAGTTTTTAGTAGAAAATTTAAATGTTATCGATGTATCGATAACTATAGAAATTTCAATAAAAATGTTTCTATTAAAAACTCTAATTTTCTATAGAACATTTTTATGTTATCGATATATATAGAATTTTCTATAGATAACTATCGATAGATATAGAGTTTTTAACAGAAAATTAAATGTTATAGATGTATCGATAACCATAGAATTTTCAATAAAATTTTTTCTGTTATCGATATATCGATAACTATAGAATTTTCTATAGAACATTTTTATGTTCTTGATATATATTTTTCTGTAAAAAATTTTGATGTTATCGATATTAGCACGCTTCCAACTTGCCTACTGGGGCGCCTAATTCGATAAAATTAATATTTTTCATTGAAATTTATATATATATCGACTTCTATAGAAAATTCCATAGTTATCGTTATATCGATAACATTAAAATTTCTTACAGAAAAATATATATCAAGAACATAAAAATGTTCTATAGAAAATTCTATAGTTATAGATATATCGATAACAGAAAAATTTTTATTAAAAATTCTATGGTTAGCGATACATCGATAACATTTAAATTTTCTATTAAAAACTCTATAGCTATCGATAGTTATCTATAGAAAATTCTATATATATCGATAACATAAAAATTTTCTATAGAAAATTAGAATTTTTAATAGAAACATTTTTATTGAAATTTCTATGGTTATCGATACATCGATAACATTTAAATTTTCTATTGAAAACTCTATAGTTATCGATATATCGATATATCGATAGCATTTAAATGGTCTATAGAAAATTCTATAGTTATCGATATATCGATAACTTTAAAATTTTCTGTATAAAATTTTAAAGTTATCGATATATCGCAAACAGCAAACATTTTTATGGAAAATTCAAAAGTTATCGATATTTTCTTTTAATATTTTTTAAATATTTCTAAAGGGTGCCCTAAAATTCGACTCGTCCTCAATTATACACTTTTAATAGCTATTATGTATCACTTTTAAACACTTATGTTTGCAAAAGAGCTTTATTGGAAATCTATTATTAGATAAATTTGTAAATTTTTTCTATTGTTGCTCATTGTTATATCGTTTTGCATACATAATTAATTGGCACAATCACAACAAAACAATTTGTAATAAAAAAAAAATCACTCAACACTTTTTTTTTTTTTGCAATGACCAAAACTGTTGTATTGTAGATTGAATATACCTATTTTGTGTATCGAAAGTAAAAGACCAATTTTGTTAAATATTTACTTTACGTGCTTAATTTGCATGCAAATCACTTTTACTAACAGTAGGACGGACATTGAATGAATTTGTAGCAGGTACCTTTTATAAAATGTTGTTAAGGGTTTTATTTTTTTGCAATATCTATTCTCTACTATAATATCGATTTTTGCTGTTTCCTAAAGTGATTAAACATTTTAAAATTTTTTGTTGATATTAGTAATTAAGAACAAATTTGGTAAAAATGTAGTATTAAAAAGGAGGTAATGTGGTATATATAAATTGTTGTTACACTAAAAGAAAAGTTTTTATACATGGGGGCATGTTTTTATACCCTCCACTTAGTGATAGAGGGTATATATAAGTTTGTCATTCCGTTTGTAACTCATCGAAATATCGGTCTAGGGCCCCATAAAGTATATATATTATTGATCAGTGATCGATTTTAAGACATTCTAGCGATGTCCGTCTGTCCGTCTGTCCGTCTGTCTGTGAAAATGGTGATCACGACCAAAATATTACACGGAGATGACTCAAACTTAACATATTTATTGGAAGTTCTCCTGAGCAGTTTGGTATTGCATTTGAGCGATATCGGTTCAGCGGTTCAAAAGTTATGAACGAAAATGTAAGGACACCTCAAAAATTTTGGTACATTCAACATAACCTAAAAATACAAAATGCTTTAATTCGGCTGCTGGTTGACATATGTGAACATAATTGAACACCGAAAGGTACTTAAACAAGTACGAATACATTTTTTGATATTTTTTTTCGTTGAAATTTTATGAATTTTTTTTTTTTTAAGTTTTTTGCAATAATCTTTTTGAAATTGTGGAGGGTATCAATACATTCGTCAAGGCCGAATTTAACTTTTTTACTTGTTTTTTATTATTTTGCTGAAAACACTACTTTAATAATTAAAAAAAATTTTGCGATCCACGACATTTTGAATTTATTTTCAATGTAAAATCTCGCACTGAAAACGAAAATGAAGTCCAACGTTTCAAAAAAAGAACAGTTTTCAAGATATTGCTAACTTTTGAAAAAGTTTTTTATTTAAACAAAAATATATCTCCGAATCAATTTATAGGATTTCATTATTTTTAGTTTCAAATTAAAGATCATAAAATGCTTTATCAATACTTAAATTATTATATCTCCAATACAAATTATTGGCTTTTGGTTTTAAATTAAAGGTTATTTAATGATCTATAAACCCTTTTGAAAACATTTTTAAATCTGATAATCGCCTTAGAAACAATTAATCGATATATCGACAATTTTGCTTCAATTTTATCGAAATTCGGTTAATATCTCGATAGCTTAAAGTTGTTTTTTTAGAAAACTTTGCTGTTATCGATATAACGATAACTTTCGAATTTTCTATAGAAACTTTTGATATGTCGAATTTTCTAAAGAACATTTCTATGCCAAAGAATTGTCTATAGACAATTCTGCTTTTATCAATATTTCAATAACTAAAGAATTTTTAATAGAAAATTCTGTTTTTATCAATATTTCGATAACTATAGAATTGTCTGTAGAAAACTTTGATGAAATCGATAACTATTAAATTTTCTTTAAAAAATTTGCTGTTATCAACACATCGACAACTAAAAAATGTTTGTATTGAAACTTTTGCTGTTATTGTATCGATAAGTTTAAAATTTTTATTAAAAAATTAAGCTGTTATCGATATATTAATTATTGCGGAACTCTCTATAGAAAATTTAGCTGTTATCGATATCTCCATAGCTATAGAATTTTAAATTTTGTTATTATCGTTATCGATAACTATAGAATTTTCTATAGATAATTAAGCTGTTATCGATAACTATAGAATTTTCTATAGATAATTAAGCTGTTATCGATAACTATAGAATTTTCTATAGATAATTAAGCTGTTATCGATAACTATAGAATTTTCTATAGAAAACTTTGTTGTTATCGATAAATTGATTACTATAAAGTATTCTATAGAAAATTTTGCTGTAATCGATTATCGATTTGTCGATAACTATAGAACTTTTATTGGCAATTTTGCTATTACCGATGTCTCGATAAGTATAGAATTTTAAATAGAAAATTTTCTCTTATCGTTATATCCAGCAAAATTTTTTGGAATCGTTTCTTTGTCAATGTATTCTAGAATAGATTCCCCAGTAATGTTACTCCATTCCCCTACTGTTTCCACGGAATCGATAAAACAACTTATCATTTTTGAAAAAAATGTCAAACAGAAAAATAAAATTGATAAAAAAAAACAATTTATTTGTTAACTTTTTGTTGACAAATTTTTGGATTTTCGCAGCACTTATTGTGCTTCTGGATATATTTGGCGGATATTTGGTGGAAATAACGTATGTAAGTACACGTCTTAATTATTATGAACATATCTTGGTTAACGTAGTACTTACAATTTTGTTTTATTGTTGCTTTCAGACTCCAAAAAGTGAGGATGTAAAAATAAGGGGTGGTCCAATAACAAGTATCTTTTTAAAAATGCTATAAAATGATCAATACTCAAC
Organism: Pegoplata infirma; assembly: GCA_963921195.1. Taxonomy (NCBI): domain Eukaryota; kingdom Metazoa; phylum Arthropoda; class Insecta; order Diptera; family Anthomyiidae; genus Pegoplata; species Pegoplata infirma. The sequence continues at coordinate 147,126,589 of OY992540.1, forward strand.
TTTTTTTGGAATGTTATGGCTTTATTTGAAAGAGCAAACATTCCCGTTTTTTATGGCAAACGACTTCATTGATGCGTTCTCAGCTTGCTCCGCTGTAACGCGTTGTAGCGCAGTACTGCGCTGCCAAACTGCACGTTTTTCGAAAAAAAGTTTTTAACCCAAATAAGGCACTCAAATGAGGTTATGTTAACAAACAAATTGCTACATCTTGGGATCGGAAAACTCGGACGGTATTGTAAAGAATCCAATTCATCTATGGGAAGCAACAGATTTGAGTATCAGCATCATTACACAATATTTTAAAAAATACAGCTGAAAACCCCATTTTCGTCAAAGAGCCATGATTACCGACTTTTTGTTGGCCGTAATAGAATATATCAACTTGGATGACATTTGTTTTCAGAAGGATGTCGCAATATGTCCCATAGTCCATCAAACAATCGATATTTTGCGCACTTAGTTCGGAAATCGTGTTTTTAGCCATATTCGCGGTGACAATTGATCACTTCAGAGCTGCCGATTAAAACTTTTGGAAATCTTTTTGAGGGGTCTCGTTAAAGATTCATGCAACATGGGAAATCCAGAAATATTTTAGGCCCTTTCGACAAATATCGTTCAATCCATTCGTGAGATAGAACCAGAAACATTAGAAAAATGGGTGCCGAGGATGAGCTACTGCGGAGCTAACCCAGGCAGCCGCATGAATGAAGCCGTTTGCCATAAATAATGGGAATATTCGCTCTTTCAAATAAAGCCATAAGTTTCAAAAACTATTGAGTATTGTTCATTTAATTGCATGTTTAAAAAAGATGCTAGTTATTGGACCACCCTGTATATTAGATCACCCAAAAAATGTATGGGATTTGCAAAAGTATTTTTTTGTTCGCTCCACCGGCAGTTTCTGATAAATTGGGCATAAAAAATAATATCTGTGCAAGAACTGGATCTCTCGGTTGCATACAGGCCAGTCGATTTGAACTGTTGACCCTAAAAGTGACCTAAAAGCACTACAAAGCTTTTAAGTGTCATAACTCTTAAAATATGCGTTTTTCCAAAAAATGCGTTATGAGTTTTATTTTGCAGAATAAGAAAGCAAACATTTCCTTCATACAAATTTTTATCCTAAGTCTAACACATCGTGGTGTTTTTGGCGGTTAAAGTAAAAATTTATGTGAAGACTTAATTTAAAACGACCCTCGTTAAAATTTGGACGGAGATCAAAATTGGCGGTGTCCATTATTTTATAGAGTAAGATATGTAGTTTTCATAAACCAATTACATTTGGAACTTATATGGGTAATTTCATTACAGAAGAGCCCAAAGCTGACTTTGAAGTTTCCATTTTCCAAAGGCTGTATACAAATTTGTGAAACTACTTTATTTTAAACGACCCTCGTTAAAATTTTAATGAATACAATCGGTTTCCATGATTTTTAAGAGTAAAAAATGGAGATTTCAAACGAGTGTTGAAAAGTACAGGCATTTTTAGCTTTAATTTAAAACATGTTAGCAAAATACAATATGAAATATCCCAATTAGAAATTTTGTCTTTAAGACAATGTCAGTAGTGATTCATCAGGTAGAAGTCAGCAAGTGAATACATTTTACTAAAGACAACTTAATGACATGTCATAATTTTTGTCGGAGCTCCCTTTTTTCTATAAATGTACTGACGTGTCTATAAGCTGTCTTATCGATTTAGAAAAATAATGTCGTTAATGACTCTTTCTTTAAAGATGCTGACAATTATGTAGCAAATCCGACCCATGAAAATATTTTTTCCGATGTAAAACCGAAGTAATTTTGTTTAATCCTTGAAAATTCTTCTAATTATCTTTGTAATTAAAAAAATAAAATCGAATTAGTCTTAAAACAATAAAAAATAAATAAATTAAAAAATCCGCGACCGGGGATTGAACCAAGGCCAAAAATCTACAACACGTAAGCTGACGAACCTGCTAGACAACTAGGCCAAGCACAACTTTAAATTGTTTGTCATAAAATATATTTTGAAATCAAAATATTTTCAAAATTGTAGAAGTATGTCAAAAACAAAATAAATTGAATATATCGTCACCTGAATTGTAAAGGGATATTATAATATTTTTTTTTTTTGTAAATGATTTTTTTTATTTAGTCTAAATAAGATTAGAAAACAATTATGATACGCTAAAATAATTCCACCAAAATCTTGTTAAATAGGATGAAGCCAAATTCCATTGAATATTGAAAAAATTGTATATTTGAGGAAGAATAATTTATATTGTAGCATTTTTTAATTCAGGTGACGAAATATTTAACAGGACAATTCAAATAATAATTTAATATAAATTTGTTTTTAAATAAATACTTTTATTATCAAAGTTTGGCTTAAGGGGTAAGGTGCTAGGCTAGTAAACAGTAGGTTCTGAGTTCGCGGACCAAGTGAAGCAGATAAAAAGAGTAAGTTGTAAAAATTAAATTTAAGAAATGAGATAGATAAAATAGTAAGTAGTGTAAATAAAAAGACATCTGGAATAAATATTAATTTTTTTATGATCCTAGACATGCTATGTACATGTCATAATGTAGTCAGCACTATTGACTACCTGCATACTTGTCGGCGAGGAATTTTGACAAAATACTTGAAAAAGTCAGGAGGTGTCATGAGGTTTTTTGTATGGTCAGAGATTTTTTAGTCAGCAGGTACACTGACATTGTCATAAGGAAATCTTTGAGATGTCTTAACGACATTTCTAATTGGGATATACTTGTCATCTAATTACATTTCAACTTGAAGAAAAAAAAAATGTTATCACAGTAGAAAAGTTCAATGAATTTCATAAATCGGATTGTATGCCTAAATCAAGTGGTCTGCCACACTCTAGATGCCATGGGAAGTTTTAATAACATGACTGATTTTCAACCGATTTTAGTTTTTAGTACCCCTAGTAAAAATTTTCTGGTCTAATCATATATAATTTGATACAATCTCATATGAGTTAATATGCTTCCGTATAAATTTATATAAAATGTTATCTATCACTTTGATACGGTTGATCCACTTTATATGGTTAAATATTGCTCCATATATGATAAGATTCGTATTTTGGTTTGGCTCATCAAATTATATAAAAATAGATATTATAAGATCAATTTGATCTAATTAGATTTGACCAAATTCAGGATCAAATTTTTTCAATTTTTATATTTTTTGATCTAAAGTAATACAATTAGATATTATTTGATACAACCATTTTACGAATCAAATTAGATCTATGTAGTAAAATTTGCATAATATTTTTACTAGGGACCTTATTAGAGAGTCATTTTACTCCAAATCAAAATTCTGTGACTACCTGAATTCAAATTTAACTTACAATACCAAAAAAATTGAGAAAATAGAAAAGAATCATATTTTCCTTGTAATCCGTTTTTTAAAATTCAAGGCCGATGCGGCACGCATTACCCATGTCCGATCAACCTAAATTTTTATGAGATATATTTTTACCCACAAATGAATGTATCTAGGGTAAGTTAGGGTCAATATCTACCAATTTAATTATTTTGGAGCACCATATAAAATATACCAGGGTCTAAAAAAAGTCCAATTTTTAAAATTTTTTAATTTTTTTGAAATGAAACGCCATTTTCAAAAATTGATTACTCAACACCAACTTGGTATAAAAGGCTGAAAATTTGAGTGCAAGTTGCATTTAATACATACTAAAACATATAAAAAAAAAATAATCAAAGGGGGTCGGGTCTAAATGTGAGTGATTTGGCCTAGAATTCTCCAAATATTTTCCAAAAAGTACACATCTGACTTCAAAATCATGGAAACCGATTGTCTCCATTCAAATTTTAACAAGGGTCCTTTAAAACAAAGTAATTTCTATACAGAATTTGGAAAATCGAAACTTTAAAGTCAGCTTTGGGCTCTTCTGTAATGAAATTACCCATATAAATTCCAAATGTAATTTGTTTATGAAAACTACATATCTTACTCTACAAAATAATGGAAACCGACTATTTTGATCTCCGTCCAAATTTTAACGAGGGTTGTTTTAAATTAAGTCTTCACATAAATTTTTACTTTAACCGCCAAAAACACCACGATGTCTTAGACTTAGGCTGAAAATTTGTATGAAGGAAATGTTTGCTTTCTTATTCTGCAAAATAAAACTTATATAGCATTTTTTGGAAAAACGCATATTTTAAGAGTTATGGCACTTTAAAGCTTTGTAGTGTTTTTAGGTCACTTTTAGGGTCAAAAGTTCAAATCGACTGGCCTGTATGCAACCGATAGATCCAGTTTTTGCACAGATATTATTTTTTATGGCCAATCTATCAGAAACTGCCAGTGGAGCAAATAAAAAAAACTTTTGCAAATTTGGGTGGTCTACTGTATATGTACATATTTTAAGCTTTTAAGCTCTAATTTGGGAGCACTGATGCTGTTCTAATGAAACCAGGAACGTGGGATAACCAATTCAAGTATGATCAGGATTGTAGTATGTATCCACAGTTTTACAACATTTTTGAAAGGTCCAAATTTTTTTTTAAGTCCGCGTAGTCCGTTGTAGATATTTTTTTTTTAGAAAAAGTCTCACAATCAGATTCGAATCATTTTTCCTATATAAAAAGTCTCAAATTCTGACACATATTTCCTATACAAAAAGTCTCAGATTCTAGGACATTTTCTCAGATTCTAAAAATTTTTCCTGTAGATAAATTCTTAGATTCTGAGAAATTTTTTCTATACCCGAGTAAAAATAATTTAATATGATCTTATATACTTTTATATAGTCATATTATTTCATATATGATCATGTGTGACACTATGTCTTGCGAGATAAATTTATATAATAAATTTTGATGTACGATTTTTTTAAGATATCGCCATACATAACTATATGTTGTAACATCTGGTCCCATGTATCATTCCAAATGTCTTAAGTGTTTTATATAAAATTTTATATGCCTCCATTATTTTTAAATTTTTCAAAGTTTTTTTTAAAGAACATATTTTTATCGCGAATATTTTCAAATTGTTTTATATAAAACTTTATATGACTCCCTCCATATTTTATATTTTTCCAAGTTTTTTCCAAGCACAACTTTTTTATCACGAATATTTTCTAAGTGTTTTATATAAAATTTTATATGACTCCATCTTTTAAATTTTTTCTAAGTTTTTTTCAAGGAAATTTTTTTTCGCAAATATTTTCTAAGTGTTTTATATAAAATTTTATATGACTCCATTTTTAAAAATTTTTCTAAGTTTTTCCAAGGACAAATTTTTTATGAGAATATTTTCTAAGTGTTTTATATAAAATTTAACATATGTCATATGACTCCATGTTTTGAAGTTTTTTTTTTGAAAATTTTGAAAAGTTAAAATTTTAATTTTTCAACTTTTTATTAAAAACTAAAAAACATCCGATTTATAAGTAAAATTGTATAAATTTTAATATAATTGGATATAATTTTATATCATTGGATTAGACCAAAACTCGTATCAAAGTTGATATAAAGTTATATAAACTGATATTATTAGATAATATTCGATCAAATCTTATGAAACCATTTTTCGTATAAAATTATATCAAAATAGACACGAACTCATATAAAATTATATATTGCGTCATATCATTTTTTTTACTCGGGTAGAAAATGTCTCAGATTCTAAGACATATTTCCTATAGAAAGTCTCAGATTCCGAGACATTTTTCCTATAGAAAAAGTCTCAGGTTCTGAGAAATTTTCCTATAGAAAAAGTCTCAGATTCTGAGAAATTTTTCTTATAGAAAAAGTCTCAGATTCTGGGACATTTTTTCTATAGAAAAAGTCTCAGATTCTGGGAAATTTTTTCTAAAGAAAAAGTCTCAGATTCTGGGACATTTTTTCTATAGAAAAAGTCTCATATTCTTAGACGTTTTTCCTAAAGAAAAGGGGTGAGATTCTGAGACATTTTTCCTATAGAAAAGTTTCAGATTCTATAACATTTTTCCTATAGAAAAAATCTTAGATTTTAAAACATTTTTTCTATAGAAGATTATTGTGATAAAATAATTTTAAATAAATATGTACTTATATGTATAGGGTGTTTTTTTTACTGTTACCGAACTTCAAGTTAAAATAAAGTAAGGAAAAATATTTTTAATATCAATCAAACTGACTTTATTGGATAGATAATTTTATGACATTAATGTTTAAAAATGATTTGGAGCCATATCGATACCAAAAATGGCTGGTACATGGAGTAATCTGAACCTCCATTTTAACACAATTTTCACAGAATTTGAGGCCGTTTTTCGAATTTCTCCAATAACTCGTCAAAGGTTTATTTCCAGGTGTTTAATTGTCTCTAATTTATCGGAAAAGATAAGTTACTTTACATAGCCCCACAGAAAATAATCCAATGGGGTTAAATCAAACGATATTGGTAACCAATTAATAAGATCTTTGAATAAAATTTAAGCTCGACGAAAAGAAGCATTTTTTTGATAAAAAATTTCTACAGTTTGGAAGCGTTGCTCTTATGTAAGTCTTTGCATGATAAAATGTCAAACCATACTTAACAAAACACAACTATCAGCAGTTAGATCGGTTGTCAAATAAACACTGTACAACACAAAAAAAAATTACAAGGTCAGACCAAAAAATTTTGATAGAAGAGACAAAAAAAAAATACACGTGTATCGGCGTTTTGAAAGTTTACATCTGGGTTTCATTTTAGGGGGAGGTGAAGTTTCCCCCAAATGCAAATGTTGTATTGTAAATCGTCATTGAATATCGAGTGAAGCTTACGTTTAAAGTATATGGTGTGTTAAGCAAATTTATGTAAAATGTTACGGAGAACATTTTTGTGGAATATATTAACCCTCTAACTCCTCAAGATAAGGGTCTTTTTTGTCCTTCTTTTCAAAAAGAGCAAAAAACACCATTAAAACAAGCATTTAGGAGGTTTGAATGTTCCGCAAAAATATCCGCCGTGAAATTTTACTATAAGTCCCTGAATACACGAAAACGGAAAACTTAACAAGAAAGTCAGAAATAAGACACAACAAAAGAGAGCTTAGGGTTAATTTCGCATTTATTAAGAAAATCGAGTTAAGCTTACGTTTAAAGTATATGGTGTGTGAAGCAATTTTATGTAAAATGTTACGGAAAACATTTTTGTAGAATATGTTAACCCTCTAGCTCCTCAAGGTAAGGGTCTTTTTTGTCCTTCTTTTGAAAAAGGGCAAAAACACCATTAAAACAGCTATTTAAGGGTTAAAATGGTCCGCAAAAATATTTGCCGTTAAAAGGACTTATAGTAAAATTTCACGACGAATATTTTTGCGGAACATTTTAAACCCCTAAATCGCTGTTTTAGTGGCGTTCTTTGCTCTTTTTTAAAAGAAGGACAAAAAAGACCCTTATCTTGAGGAGTTAGAGGGTTAACATATTCTACAAAAATGTTCTCCGTAATATTTTACATAAATTTGCTGAACACACCATATACTTTAAACGTAAGCTTTACCCGATTTTCTTAATAAATGCGAAATTAACCCTAAGCTCTCTTTTGTTGTGTCTTATATCTGACTTTCTTGTTGAGTTTTCTGTTTTGGTGTGTTCAGGGACTTATGGTAAAATTTCACGGCGGATATTTTTGCGGAACATTAAAAACCCTTAAATCCCTGTTTTAATGGTGTTTTTTGCTCTTTTTGAAAAGAAGGACAAGAAAGACCCTTATCTTGAGGAGTTAGAGGGTTAACATATTCTACAAAAATGTTCTCCGTAACATTTTACATAAATTTGCTGAACACACCATACACTTTAAACGTAAGCTTTAAACGATTTTCTTAATAAATGCGAAATTAACCCTAAGATCTCTTTTGTTGTGTCTTATTTCTGACCTTCTGGTTGAGCTTTCCGTTTTGGTGTATTCAAGGACTTATAGTAAAATTTTACGACGAATATTTTTTCGGAACATTTAAGCCCCTTAAATCCCTTTTTTAATGGTGTTTTTTGCTCTTTTTGAAAAGAAGGACAAAAAAGACCCTTACCGTGAGGAGCTAGAGGGTTAATATATTCCACAAAAATGTTCTCCGTAACATTTTATATAAATTTGCAGAACACACCATATACTTTAAACGTAAGCTTCACTCGATATTCAATGACGATTGACAATGCAACATCTGCATTTGGGGGAAACTTTACCTCCCCCTAAAATGAAACCCAGATGTAAACTTTCAAAACGCCGATACACGTGTATTTTTTTTTTGTCTCTTCTATCAAAATTTTTTGGTCTGACCTTGTAATTTTGGAAAAAATTTGATTTTGTTGCGCAGTGTAAAGCAGTATTACTAATTCAAAGTTGTGAACCTCTAAAAAAAACACCCTATATATACAATTTTAAAATTGTTGTAAAGAAAAAAAAAAAAAATTTAAAAAACAATTTCATTTAATTATTCAGAACTCCATAATTCATTACATGGAACAGATATGTAACCGTTAAAAAATCGCGGAATCCCTTCTTGTACCACTATACGCAACATATTCTAAAATAGATTCCGTAGAACAGATAAGTGTTCTAGTTTGGAGGAAAAGGATGTATTGCTTTCGTGACAATCTCAAACAAAAATCATCGATGATGCAATGCATAGTAGAATCGATTGCAGGGTAGTATAGTTGATTCCACAATCGATTCTTTTGAATCAAACATTTTGCTGGGTATCGATAACTATAGATTTTTTTAAATGTTATTCGAAGCGATAAGTCGATTATCAATACATCAATAATCAAAATTTTTTCTACAGAAAATTTGTTGTCCTCAATTAATCGATAACTACAGAATTTTCTATTGAAATTTTTGCCACTATCGAAATATTAATAGCTTAAATTTGTTCTCTAAAAAATTTTACTGCTAGAATTTTTTAGACAAAATTTAAATATTATCGATATATCGACTGCTATAGATATTTGTATAAAAAATTTTAATGTTATCGACAACTTATCGATATATTCATAACTTGGGATGAGATTTTTCGATAGTCTAAAAACGATATCGACCAATTATCTTTCCGAATCAAGAAATTTGCGTTAAAATGACATCGATTTGTTTTTGCATATTTTTGGATATTTTGGTAAAAGTGCTTTTTTTGCATATTTTGGTTTTAAATGCATATTTTGTGCTTATTTCCAACTTTTAAGTGCATATTTTGGCATATATTAGCAAAAACACAAATTTAAATTTATATGTTTCAAAAACTAATTTAAAATTTTAAAAATTTATTTTGGAAATAAGAAAAATAATTTTTTTTTCTTTCAAATTTTTTCTATAGATTGTCTTAATTTCTAAAAAATCTTGCTTATATATAGTTTTAAACGCTACTATTTAAACCCGGCGTTACTTTTTTGCTTTTTAAGAAGTTTTTCCTATGAAAACATGATTTTTATTGCACACATTTTATTTTAAAGTGCATATTTTGAATTTTTTAGCGCATATTTTAAGCGCATATTTTCGATTTTTTAGTGCATGACAATCTCATTCCTATTCATAACTATACAATTTTCTATTGAAAAATTTGCTGTAATCGATAAATTGATAACTATAAAAGTTGTTATAGAATATTTGGCTGCTATTGATTTTAAGCTATCGATAAAAGCTAAATAATTTTCTATAGAAATTTTCGCTATTATTTTATATAAAAAACATTTACTGTTATCGATATTACGATATCTATAGCCGGTATCGATATCTACAGAATTTTCTATAAAAATGTTCTATAATAATCGATATATCGAAAACTATGGAATTTTTGTAGGAAATTTCTCTGTTATCGATTTGTCGATAACTAAAGAACTTTTTATAGACAATTTTGCTGTTACCGATGTTTCGATAACTATAGAATTTTAAATAGAAATCTTTGTCTTATCGTTATATCGATAACTATAGATTTTTTTGAATGTTACTCTTATCGATAAGTCGATAGCAATAGTTTTTTATTTAAGAAATTTTGCTGTTATTGAAATCAAAATTTTTTTTCTACAGAAAATTTGCTGTTTAATTAATCGATAGCTTAAATTTGTTCTCTAAAAAATGTTACTGTTATCAATATATCGATAACTATAGAATTTACATTCGAATTTTTTATACAAAATTTAAATATTATCGATATATCGACTGCTATTTGTATAAAAAATTGTAATTTTATCGATAACTTATCGATAACATTGTAAAAATTATTTATTAGTCGACCTTTAAAATTTTATTTAAAAAAGATTGTTCTAGCTCAAGGTCATATTTATTTTACTAATCATACGATAATATTGTCAAAGTAGCAATTTTCAAGAAACAATTTATAAAGTTGTTTGTTTTAAATTGATTGATTTGGTCATTATTCAAGATAAATTAATTAAAAACAAAAAATTTTTGTTAAAATGTTATGCGTTGTAACATCGAAACTTTCTTAAAAGTACTTTTGTTACTTTTTTTTTGCTGGTTGATCATAACATACATTCCATAGTTCAAGTTTTGAGAAACATTTTTAACATTATAATGTTTTTAGGCTGGTGTGTAATTTTAAAATAGTTGCAGGACGCGATAAAATTACAATTTTTTATACAAATAGCAGTCGATATATCGATAATATTTAAATTTTGTATAAAAAATTCGAATGTAAATTCTATAGTTATCGATATATTGATAACAGTAACATTTTTTAGAGAACAAATTTAAGCTATCGATTAATTAAACAGCAAATTTTCTGTAGAAAAAAAATTTTGATTTCGATAACAGCAAAATTTCTTAAATAAAAAACTATTGCTATCGACTTATCGATAAGAGTAACATTCAAAAAAATCTATAGTTATCGATATAACGATAAGACAAAGATTTCTATTTAAAATTCTATAGTTATCGAAACATCGGTAACAGCAAAATTGTCTATAAAAAGTTCTTTAGTTATCGACAAATCGATAACAGAGAAATTTCCTACAAAAATTCCATAGTTTTCGATATATCGATTATTATAGAACATTTTTATAGAAAATTCTGTAGATATCGATACCGGCTATAGATATCGTAATATCGATAACAGTAAATGTTTTTTATATAAAATAATAGCGAAAATTTCTATAGAAAATTATTTAGCTTTTATCGATAGCTTAAAATCAATAGCAGCCAAATATTCTATAACAACTTTTATAGTTATCAATTTATCGATTACAGCAAATTTTTCAATAGAAAATTGTATAGTTATGAATAGGAATGAGATTGTCATGCACTAAAAAATCGAAAATATGCGCTTAAAATATGCGCTAAAAAATTCAAAATATGCACTTAAAAATAAAATGTGTGCAATAAAAATCATGTTTTCATAGGAAAAACTTCTTAAAAAGCAAAAAAGTAACGCCGGGTTTAAATAGTAGCGTTTAAAACTATATATAAGCAAGATTTTTTAGAAATTAAGACAATCTATAGAAAAAATTTGAAAGAAAAAAAAATAATTTTTCTTATTTCCAAAATAAATTTTTAAAATTTTAAATTAGTTTTTGAAACATCTAAATTTAAATTTGTGTTTTTGCTAATATATGCCAAAATATGCACTTAAAAGTTGGAAATAAGCACAAAATATGCATTTAAAACCAAAATATGCAAAAAAGCACTTTTACCAAAATATCCAAAAATATGCAAAAACAAATCGATGTCATTTTAACGCAAATTTCTTGATTCGGAAAGATAATTGGTCGATATCGTTTTTAGACTATCGATAAATCTCATCCCAAGTTATGAATATATCGATAAGTTGTCGATAACATTAAAATTTTTTATACAAATATCTATAGCAGTCGATATATCGATAATATTTAAATTTTGTCTAAAAAATTCTAGCAGTAAAATTTTTTAGAGAACAAATTTAAGCTATTAATATTTCGATAGTGGCAAAAATTTCAATAGAAAATTCTGTAGTTATCGATTAATTGAGGACAACAAATTTTCTGTAGAAAAAATTTTGATTATTGATGTATTGATAATCGACTTATCGCTACGAATAACATTTAAAAAAATCTATAGTTATCGATACCCAGCAAATGTTTGATTCAAAAGAATCGATTGTGGAATCAACTATACTACCTTGCAATCGATTCTACTATGCATTGCATCATCGATGATTTTTGTTTGAGATTGTCACGAAAGCAATACATCCTTTTCCTCCAAACTAGAACACTTATCTGTTCTACGGAATCTATTTTAGAATATGTTGCGTATAGTGGTACAAGAAGGGATTCCGCGATTTTTTAACGGTTACATATCTGTTCCATGTAATGAATTATGGAGTTCTGAATAATTAAATGAAATTGTTTTTTAAATTTTTTTTTTTTTTTCTTTACAACAATTTTAAAATTATATATACAATGTATATTATACATATAAGTACATATTTATTTAAAATTATTTTATCACAATAATCTTCTATAGAAAAAATGTTTTAAAATCTAAGATTTTTTCTATAGGAAAAATGTTATAGAATCTGAAACTTTTCTATAGGAAAAATGTCTCAGAATCTCACCCCTTTTCTTTAGGAAAAACGTCTAAGAATATGAGACTTTTTCTATAGAAAAAATGTCCCAGAATCTGAGACTTTTTCTTTAGAAAAAATTTCCCAGAATCTGAGACTTTTTCTATAGAAAAAATGTCCCAGAATCTGAGACTTTTTCTATAGGAAAAATGTCTCAGAATCTAAAACTTTTTCTATAAGAAAAATTTCTCAGAGTCTGAGACTTTTTCTATAGGAAAATTTCTCAGAACCTGAGACTTTTTCTATAGGAAAAATTTTTCACCAGTTGGTGAATAAAAAGTAACATAATTATTTTTCAACAAAAAAAAAATTTTTTTTTTTTCAACAAATTTTTTTTTTATCAATTTTTTTTTCATCAATTTTTTTTTCCATCGAATTTTTTTTTCCATCAAATTTTTTTCCCATCAAATTTTTTTTTTCATCAAATGTTTATTCATAAATTTTTTTTTCATCATTTTTCTTTTTTTTAACAATTTTTTTTTCTCAATTTTTTTTTTCTCAATTTTTTTTTTTTTTTATGAATTTTTTTTTTTTATCAAATTTTTTGTTCATCAATTTTTTTTTTTCATTAATTTTTTTTTTCCATCAATTTTTTTTCCATAATTTTTTTTTTTTTTATTTTATCAAACTTTTTTTTGTATCATTTTTTTTTCAATTGTTTTTTTTTATCAAATTTTTTTTTATCAATGTTTTTTTTTTTCATCAAATTTTTATTCATAAATTTTTTTTTTTCATCATTTTTCTTTTTTAACAATTTTTTTTTCTCAATTTTTTTTTCTCAATTTTTTTTTTTATGAATTTTTTTTTTTCATAAAATTTTTTGTTCATCAATTTTTTTTTTTTTTCATTAATTTTTTTTTTCCATTAATTTTTTTTTCCATAATTTTTTTTTTTTATTTTATCAAACTTTTTTTTTGTATCATTTTTTTTTTCAATTTTTTTTTTTTATCAAATTTTTTTTTTTCATCAATTTATTTTTTTCATAATTTTTTTTTTTATCAATTTTTTTTCATTAATTTTTTTTTAATCAAATTTTTTTTTATCATATTTTTTTTCATCAAATTTTTTTATCAAATTTTTTATTATCAATTTTTTTCTCACCAAAAATTTTTTTTTTTCATATTTTTTTTTCATCAATTTTTTTTACATCAAAAAATTTACATCAACAACAATAGGCCCAAATAGCTTAATAAAGGAAACTTTAAATCAAAATAATTAACACTTGGCCAAATAAAAACAACAAGAAAAAATTTGTCTTTTCATCAAAAACTTTTTTTCATAAAATTTTTTTCATCAACAATTTTGGGTTCATTTAATTTTTTTACATAATTTTGTTTTTCGTGAAAACTACTTTTTCACCAAGTCTAAGCTTTTCGCATAAAAATTTTCCATATGTTTATCAAATGTACATAAAACAAGTGAGAGTGGTATATTCTTTGGTGCCGAATCTTTTAAACTCTTCAAACTGTAGAAACACTTTTTGCACTTAGTTTTGCACTCACTTACGAAATGTACAGCACTTTTGGATTTTTAATGGGGTCCTCGACTGATATTTCAATTCGTTTTGCATGGAATAGGAAAGTAATATAACATTATTTTTTCTAAAAAAACTTTGCTTTGGCAAGTACATTCAAATATTCCACAAAACATTATCACGATTTAATGTTTTGGGCAAGAGTACAAAAATCGCAGGCATTTTTTCAGTAACATTTGTATCCCATTAAAATCTGAATCTCCGAAAGGTTCTTTTCAGAATGAATTTTCCCGCTTGTGGATTCCACATTGCAAATTTTAAGTTTCTATGACCATTATTTCAGGTGATAGAAAAAGTACTAGTATAACCTCCCATTTCAATTTTCTCAAGTTTTTCGATATTTTAAGTTAAGTTTTAATTTAAATGGTTAGAGAAATGTGATTTAGAGTAAAATGTCTAAAGCCAGTTTAAAATCAGGCAAGTTATTACAACTTCCCTAGACATCTAACGTGTGGCAGACCACTTGATAATGGAATACCAGCCGATTTGTGAAAATTTATTCAAATTATCAAATCGAAGGGAGTCGTGTCCAAAATTGTGTGAATTAGCTTGGAATAACCCATATACAAAACTACCAAAGTACACCTTTTTACACCTTTTTACTACCGTAGAATCGGAATTTAAAAAAAAACCTTTGGCGTATGAGTAATAATTTTTATAAAATTAATATAAATCATACGCACCATTAATCCAAAAATAAGCAAAGAAATATTTAAAAATTTTCAAAAACATTTCACTCTAAACTAATTTAAGAAAAAAAAAAAAAAACTTTCTAAAAACGTTTCCTTTAAATCAATTTATTTCCTTAACTTAATGACTCCTGCATTCCTTAGTTTAGGCTTTAAGTATCTTTAATTTCTATAAAAATTTAAATAAATTTCTTTTGTACATTCTTAAAGAAAAAAATAAAAATAAAATAGAAGAAACATCAACTCAAAATAATATTTAGCGCTGTTTCTTTGGCTTTGTTAAAATTTTGCATATCTACATACTTACCTTACACAAAAAGGTGATTTCATATTATTTTTATTTTACAAGATTTTGGCAAAAAGCCAAAGTCAAAGCCGACAAAATGCCAAAAAGATTGCACCTTTTGTGAAGATGTATGCACTTACAATGTGAAATCTAAAAAAAAAAAAATTAAAAAATACTAAAAGAGCACCAGTTGTATTATCATTTTTGCGTTACAGTAGACAGACAAATGGGGGAAACGGACAGACATACAGCTATTACAGTCAAGCGAAGAGTTTTATTGTCTTCACTACTCTTTTATGGTGAATTTACTTTAAAAACTATATTGTTTGGCCATAACCTTAAGAGTTTGTTTGTCTACCAAACAGTTAGATAGTAATTCAAAAGAATATGCATGCTAAAATGCATTGTTTTGTTAAGATTTGCTAGCAGGGTCGTGGTAGTTTTTTTTTTTTTTTGGAAAAAGTACATTCATATTTTCTTAAGAATTTACTATTTCTGGCAAATAAGTTTTCTTTTGAGGTCAGAATTGAACGTTTTTAAGAAATTGTGAGCTGTAAATAAAAAAATAATGTACGTTTTAGGAGAAAAGTAATTATTTTTTAAGTCCTTTTTAGCAAAAGTACTTTTATATTTATTTCAACATTAACGTTTACGTAAAAATAATAATTTAAAATCTTGAGTGGAAACTTTTTCTTTAAAATGTAGATTTAGAGAAAAACTGCTTTTTTAAGAAAACTACATATGAGGCATTCCACACCAAATGTCCCGCTACAGAAAAACATGTGTCCCGTAAATTTCTGAATAGGTTGTTTGGATAGCCCTAAGAAAATTGCGTTTTTGGTTGTTAAAATTTTCAAAAACTGGGCTTAGGAGGCGTGGTCAAATATCGGAAAAATGGTAAAATTTGTGGCGAGTTGCCTTGATTAAATATTTATCACATTAAAACGGAATGCACCACAATCTCAAAAATTTACATTCTTATATCCCAGCAGAAATTTTGCTGAACTGGCAGCAGCTTTTGGAAAGGAAACTTGAGTCAAGGAGCGCATCCAAACCTGCTGAATTCATGCATGATGCTCTAAGGCGATGTCACACTTTAGAGCGCTAGTTGGATACACTGCAAAAGCGCTCTTAAGATGCTCTGAATTCACATCTCTTTACACTCAAACAAATACGTTAGTAGATTTACTAATTTTTTTTTTGCTAATGCTAGTTAGCTTACTTTTAGCAAATTTTTAGTTGAGATTAGCATGTTAGCAAAAAAATCTTGTAAACTTCATTTAGCACATTAGCAATTTTAAACAAACTTTGAACTAATTTCTTTTGCTAAATTTGAAATTGGGTTGACAACATTTTTACAAGATTTTTTTCTAACATTAGCAAAAATAAATGGTAATTTTTTTTTTTATTTTCAGAAAACTTAAAATGGCGCTATCTCGGAAACTAAGCCAGATAGAGTAAAATGGAGGGCATTTTTGGTTCTTAGAATCTCCATACTTTCGCGGGTCCTCTTCACATGTGTGGACCATAATGAGACCTAACTTTGGATCCAAAAAAGTTAGCATTCCCGATAATTTTAAAATGCTCATATCTCGGTAAATATTGCCGACACAACAAAAAGTCCAAAAGAATTTTTGTAGCTCTCAACACGTAGAACAAGACCGCAAAATAACCAAAAGCTCTCCGAGTAATATTTTTGAAGTTATCGAGTTTTTTAATTCTGAAGACCCCAGTGATCCCCTAAAATCACGTATCTCAAAAACTAAGCAAGGTAGAGCGAAACGGACACAAATTTTGGATCAAAAACTATGACGATTTTTAAGGAACCCAATTAGGTCTATGCCCATCGGGGTCTGGACCTATTGGGTCCGAACCCAATGGGGTCCTCAAATGTGTAAGAACTAAGTTAAAAAAAAAAAAAAAAATCAGTTAACTAATTATTGGCAAAACATTTTTGCTAACTTTAGCAAAAAATTGTGGGTTCAAAATCAGCAAATTTTCTTGTAGGTTTACAAGCTTTTTTTGCTAACATTACAGTTTTTTTTTTTTTTGAGTGTAGAGCGCTGAAAAAATCGCTATAAAGATGCAGTGAAAATATTTTTAGAGCTGATTAAATATTTCTGAAATACAAATTACAAAATCTGAAATACAATTGACTAGTTCTGAATTCAATTGGAAAATCTTAAATAAAATTGACTAATTCTGAAAATCAGTTGACTCCCTGCAAGCATTTGGAAGAAATATTGTCTAAGAGATTCAATTACATTTAAAAAATTTCCAATTAAATTTCGAAAATTTCAAATTATATTTCAGAAACTTCCATTTATATTTCAGATATTACCATTTATAACCAAAAAATTTTCAATTATATTGGAAATTTTTGAAATATAATTGGACATTTTTAAATATAAGTAATTGCGAGATTCTAAAATGGAAATTTTTTGTAATATAATTTGTATTTTCTAAAACTAAAGGGGAAATGGTGTACTCAATTTTTTTATTTAAAATGTGAGGTGTTATGATTAAGGCACTCTTTGCAGCGCTGATTAATGCGCAATAATGATGCAGTGAAATCATGTGTCTTTGCCTAAAACTCATGGTTTTTTATTCAAAAGGTGTTAAATATATTCAAAAGGAAAGCATGTATGAAGTTTTATCAAAATATAATTTTATATTTTGAATTTTATATAAAAAATCTTACCAACAAATTTAAATTTTTTCCCCTTACTTTTACTGCATCCTCAAGAGCGCTATAAAAAGATGCTGTGTCGCCAAAATCTCGATTTATTTTTGCTGGGATAGTTTTGTATGGGCTATCAATAACTTTCGGAACCCGTTTTGAAATTTACCATTTTTACAATAAGTCAATTTATCAAAAATCCGGCCACTTTTTTTTTTTTTTAATTTTTGTTTTGTAAAGCTTACACTCAAAATAATTATTCTGTTAAATACTCTGTAAAATGACTGTAATCCCAATTCGACAGATATTTGACAAAGTTATCTGTCGAAGTACAGATTTTATGAAAATACTTTGTATTTTCTTGTGACCGAAAAACAAAATTTTGTAAAATTGGAGTTACTCGTTAAAAATTCGTAATTTTCACAAAAATAAAAAAGTAAATTTACAATTTGGAAGCATTAAAGCGGACAAATTAGACAAAATTTTAATTTTAATTAATTTATTTTTTTTTAAATTTTAATTAATGTTTTAAAGCAGAGAAGTTTTACTCATAAAATGGATTTAACTAAAACATTGTAAATTTACAGAGTTTTTTTTGTAAAATTTTGAACTCATAAAAAGCATTTAACTAAAACTTTGTAAATTTACAGAGTTTTTTTGGTAAAATTCTTTTCGGTTTTATTAATATTTTACAGATAATTCTGTAAATTTACAGTTTTTTTTTGATCGAAATCATTTTACAGAGTTTTCTTTGTAAAATAACAAAAAATCTTGCTGGTTGGAAATCTATGGTATTTTCTGCTGGCTCAGCAGAGTATCTCTGTAATTTAACAGAGTGATTATTTTGAGTGTAGATGTTTGTCCATCCACACAAAAAAATTCAGAAACACGTTCATCTTTTTTTCGAGAAAATCGCATTTGAATTTTAAATTTCATAATAATTTTGTAATTTGCTTGTTGTAACGTTGCGAATGAGTAATATTAATTGCATAAATATTACTCATTCGCAACGTTAAAACAAGCAAATACAAGCAAATTTCAAAACTGTTATGAAATTTAAAATTCAAATGTGATTTTCTCGAAAAAAAAAGAAGAATGTGATTCTGAATTTTTTTGTGTGGATGGACAAACATCTAAACTTAAAAAAAAAAAAAAAATAAAAAAAAGTGGCCGGATTTTTAATAAATTGACTTATTTAAAAATGGAAAATTTCAGAACGGGTTCTGAAAATTTTCAAAAAAAAAAAAAATTTAATTGATAGACCATACAAAACTATATAAGAATGTAAATTTTTGAGATTGTGGTGCATTCCGCTTTAATGTGATAAATATTTAATCAAGGCAACTCGACACAAATTTGACCATTTTTCCATTATTTGACCACTCCTCCTAAGCCCAATTTTTGAAAATTTGAAAAACAAAAAACGCAATTTTCTTAGTTCCATGTAGGGCTATCCAAACAACCTATTCAGAAATTTACGGGACACATGTTTTTCTGTAGCGGTACATTTGGTGTGGAATGCCTCATATATAAAACAGAATAAAAAAAAAAAGTAAATTTTTAAGAAAAAGTAAGTTTTTAGAAAAATAAATTGGTTTGTGGAAAAAGTATTTTTTTTTTAAAAGCTAATTTCTTAGAAAAAGTACTCATTAAAAAAAATGTCCTTTCAATTTAACTTTTTTTTGAAAAACTTAAATTTTCTTTTAATAAAAAAATTTCCTTTAAAGCCCTCCCCTCGCACCCTGTCCCTGGTTACTCAAGTAAAAAAGGACTAAATCTTTAATACATTTAGCTACCTTTTGAGCATACCCAGGTAAAATATAGACTTTTAGTTTTGTGGTAGCTTAAGAAAATTATAGACTATTCTGCCACTTTCTCTATTGCTGGCTGCAGGACTGACTGTTTGCCTTTTGTTAATGTTTTATTTAACTTACTTGCATTTTTTGGCTCTGGTAATATTTGGGGTAAATATTTTGGCTTACAAAATAAAAGAACAATAGTAAATCTTAAAGAATATATATTGCTGTTGTTTTTACCTTAGGACAAAAAGGAATTTTAAAATTAAAAAAAAAAGAAAACGTACAGAAAGCAAAGTAAGATTTGGAATTAAATGTAAATTTAAATTTTATAAACTTTCGTTTTTCTCGGCATTGTCTTTGTGAGTTTAGTTGAAGCCATGTATAAGTATTGTGTCTATTCAAATCCAAAATAAAGGCTTATACTTAATTCACTTATATGTATATGAAACCGAAATAGAATATTAGGGCGGGTATATTTTTAATGGTTAACATTTTTTTTGAGTATGACGGCTAGATCGGACTCACCCATTATTGCTTACAACCAACTTAGTCTGCCACATCTGTTTTGAGTTTAGATCAGTCCTCCAGACATCGTTGTTGCTGTTTAAATCTCATATTAGCAGACAGACGTCCATGAGAAACCCGACTTGAAATCCATCAAAGACCATGGGTTTCACGTTCAGGACAAGAGCATGATTTAATGATCTCAGGACCTTTGTCGGCTTTGATTCTCTTATTATTTACGTTAAATGACACTCTCATCTAACCTAAAAGCTGGATTGATAACATAATATAAAATTTTACATTAGATGAACGTCAGATTTTGTTTTTTGTTTGCTCCTATGAGCCAAAGTAAAAATATTATCTTAATTTTTTCTCTATTTTGTGCCACCTTAAATTATTTTCACTATAATGGCAACCAAATATATGTTAAAGTATAATATCAACAACTATAAAACCAAGTGAACATCATATGAAAACAAGATGATAATGGTAAACAGCAAATATACTTATATCGTCTATTCGGATTTTATGCATAAAATACCTTGTAGGAATTTTAAAGGTCAGCTTGATTATTGACTAGACAATTATGTAAAATTTATAATTCAAGAACTTTTCTTGTCTGGGAATATCTTTAATTCTGCAAAATTTCCGCTGCGGACAATGCCAGGTCAAACCGCGCAGCATTCGGATCTGTCATATCCGATTTAAATGAAATTTACCAAGGATATTGTAAATGGGGTAGTGTTCATAAAATAATTACCATCCCGGCTCTAAACCATTTCGGTTTTCGAAATATGGAGTCTTAAAAATTGTCACAAATCCCAGCAAAACTTTGGTAATGCGTGGTGATTATATAACACACGAGCTATACCCGGTCCGCGTTGCTGGCCCAAAGAAAAAAACTGTTTTATATTGCATCTTAATTTAAATATAGTGTTGGACAAAATTAAAGAACGGGTCCGGTCAAGCTAGTAACCTTTGGTTCCACCCTCGGTTAGCACTATCTATAGAGAAATCTCAACAAAATCGGTTCAGCCGTTTTTGTGTGATTTCGAAACAGACAGACATAACGTTAAGTATAGTACAAAGGGGCGTGTCATTTAACGCATTTTTATCGAATCGTGATAGTATAAAGTTCCATGCTGCATCCTCGATTAGTACCATCTGTGCGCCGAATTTCATTGAGTTTTGCCGTTTTTGTTTGATTGCGAAAGAGGAGGAAATAACTTTTTATTTATGAAAAACGGGAGTGACATTTTATACCCTTTTGCAGAATCGCGCTCTACATATGACCTACAGTTCCCGATATCAGATATAACGTTCAGTATAAAACAAAGGAGCGTGGCAATTTACGCCTCTTTGTTCAATCGTGGTCATTATAGTACAAAGGGCGTTGCAATTTTGATCCCTTTTTCCAATAAAGATCTTATATGGCCTACATATGCACTTGGTTAGCACTGTATGTAGTAAAAATGTCAAGAGAATCGGTTAAGCTGTTTTTGCGTGATTGCGAAACAGGCACACAACGTCCAGTATAGTGCAAGGGGCGTGGCATTTTACGCCCCCTTTTCCAATCGTAGTATAACATGGCCTATAGTTCCACACTCGGTAAACACAATCAGTGCTGAAAATTTAATTAAAATCGAATCAACAGTTTTTGCGTTATTGAAGAGCATGCAGAAATTACATTTAATTTGTCCGATCATGCTCTAATTTGGCCCATTTGTCCGATCATGCTCTAATTTGGCACATAGTTAGTACTTGGTTAGTACTATTGTTGGTTTAAATTTCATCAAAAGCGGTCCATCGTTTTTTATATATAGATGTCATTAGTGGTGCAATGTAAAAATTCGATTTGCCAACCCCTCCGCCCACAGGCAAAAAAGCATGGCATTTTACGCCCATTTGTTTGATCACGCTATAATTTGGCATATAGTTAGTACTCGGTTAGTACTATCTTTGGTTTAAATTTCATCACAATCGGTCCATCTGTTTTTTATATCATTAATGGTGCAATGTGAAAATTCGATTTTGCCACGCCCCTCCGCCCACAGGCAGAAAATTGAAAATCTGACCACACAGTGTTACTCCCAAGGCTATTCTGAATATTCCCTGAAAATTTCATCAAGATCGGTCCAGCCGTTTTCGAGTCCATACGGAACATACATACATACCCACATACATACACACTAGACCACCCAAAAAATGTATGGGATTTGCAAAAGTATTTTTTTGTTCGCTCCACCGGCAGTTTCTGATAGATTGGCCATAAAAAAGAACTGGATCTCTCGGTTGCATACAGGCCAGTCGATTTGAACTTTTGACCCCAAAAGTGACCTAAAAGCACTACAAAGCTTTTAAGAGCCATAACTCTTAAAATATGCGTTTTTCCAAAAAATACTATATAAGTTTTATTTTGCAGAATAAGAAAGCAAACATTTCCTTCATACAAATTTTTAGCCTAAGTCTAAGACATCGTGGTGTTTTTGGCTGTTGAAATTAAAATTTATGTGAAGACTTCATTTAAAACGACCCTCGTTAAAATTTGGACGGAGACTCAAATAGTCGGTATCCATTATTTTGTAGAGTAAGATATGTAGTTTTCATAAACCAATTACATTTGGAATTTATATGGGTAATTTCATTACAGAAGAGCCCAAAGCTGACTTTGAAGTTTCGATTATCCAAATGCTGTATACAAATTTGTAAAATTACCTTATTTTAAACGACATTCGTTAAAATTTTAATGGATTACCATCGGTTTCCATGATTTTGAAGAGTTAAGAATGTAGATTTCAAACAAGTGTTGAAAAGTACAGGCATTTTTAGTATTAATTGAAAACATGTTAGCAAAATACTATATGAAAAATACTTGGCATCTTATTACATTTGAACTTGAAGAATAAAAAAATGTTATTAGAGTAGAAAATTTCAATGAATTTCATGATTCGGATTGTATTCAAGTGGTCTGCCACACGTTAGATGCCTGGGGAAGTTTTAATAACTTGGCTGATTTTCAACCGATTTTAGTTTTTAGTACCTTATTAGAGAGGCATTTAACTCCAAATCAAAATTCTTTAACCACTTGAATTCATATTTAACTTAAAATAAAAAAAAAAAAAATAGAAAACAGAAACAATCATATTTTTCCTTGTAATCCGTTTTTTAAAATTCAAGGCCGATGCGGGACGCCTTACCCAAGTCCAATAAACCTAAATTTTTATGAGACATATTTTTACCAACAAATGAATGTATCTAGGGTAAGTTATGGTTAATGTCTTCCAATTTAATTATTTTGGAGCACCATGTAATATATACCAGAGTCTAAAAAAAACTGCAATTTTCAAAATTTGAAAAAAATAGAACTAATTGTGCTCACATCTCGAATTATGGATTAAAAATTGTGTAATTTAGAGTAGAATTTTTTGACTTTTTAAAAAAAAACGAAGGTTTCGGACTTTTTCAAAAATTCGATTTTAATTTTATACGTTAAAAAATAAGTGATAATTAATTCGAATAATTTTTAAATATTTTTTTTCTAAAACTACATTTAAATACCAACAAATCGTCGTCCAACTTATTGTAAGATATCTATATTTTTTACTGGTCAAAATTAATGGAAAATTTCAATTTTTATTTTTTTTGAAAAAAACGCCATTTTAAAAAATTGATTACTCAACACCAACTTGGTATAAAAGTCTGAAAATTTGAGTGAAAGTTGCATTTAATACGTACTAAAATATATCAAAAAAAATTAATCGAAGGGGGTCGGGTCTAAAAGTGAGTGATTTGGCCTGGAATTCCCCAAATATTTTCCTAAAAGTACACATCTAACTCTTCAAAATCATGGAAACCGATTGTAATCCATTAACATTTTAACGATGGTCGTTTAAAATAAGGTAATTTTACAAATTTGTATACGGCATTTGGATAATCGAAACTTCAAAGTCAGCTTTGGGCTCTTCTGTAATGAAATTACCCATATAAATTCCAAATGTAATTGATTTATGAAAACTACATATCTTACTCTACAAAATAATGGATACCGACTATTTGAGTCTCCGTCCAAATTTTAACGAGGGTCGTTTTAAATGAAGTCTTCACATAAATTTTAATTTTAACCGCCAAAAACACCACGATGTCTTAGACTTAGGCTAAAAATTTGTATGAAGGAAATGTTTGCTTTCTTATTCTGCAAAATAAAACTTATATAGTATTTTTTGGAAAAACGCATATTTTAAGAGTTATGGCTCTTAAAACTTTGTAGTGCTTTTAGGTCACTTTTTGGGTCAAAAGTTCAAATCGACTGGCCTGTACACGATGAGCCTCAGCGATGTTCAGGTTGAACTTTAGTGTCGACGAAAAGTGTAAATGCAGTTCGATTTCTACATGATTAGTTGTCACAAAACTGTTTTCAGCGAAATCGTAGCTGATCGCATCTGCGAGATTTCGCGAAATTAGTGATTTTACATTTTAAAAAATTTTGATATTGAAGTTTTTTAAATATTTTCAAAAACTGAGTATACAGTTTTCATTGTACTTATTTTAAGGTCACAAAACAGTAAACATCGAAATCCTATCTTCTTTAGTTCGCGAGAAATCGCGAAATAACTTTTTTGTCAATTTTTGTTTTTCAAATTTTTCTAGGTTTTTTTTTTCAAATGTTGTGGAAAGCTGATATGCACTTTAATGTGTACGTGATCGAAGGTCATAAGGGTGTTGACATCAAAGTTGTAGGTGTACACTGTCGCAAGATAACGCGGAATTATTTATATATTTTTTATTTTTTTTTTTATTTTTCAATTTTGCATGTTCTTTTGAAATGGTGTAAAAACGTGGTATGCATTTTTATTTGTACATAATAAAAATACATTAAACTGCTAACACAAAAGTTCTATGTGGTCAATTCTTTAAGGAATCGCAAAGTTAATATTAAATCTATTATTTATAAATCTATTACAATACAAAATAAATGAAAAAAAAATTGAAAAAATTTTCGCGATTTTTCGCGAAAATTAGCGTCAATATATAGATTTCAGCAGTTTTACCACCTTCAGTTACGGGGAATTTAAACTGCATACCATATACTTGTCGTTACTTAACTTTTTTTTTTTTTTTGATACCAAAGAAAAAAAAGTAATTTATTATAAAAGCTCGTACAGTAATTTTGCGATTTCTCGGGAAATTGATCGTCTATAATTTTTATGCTTGCAGTTTTGTCACCTCTAATAACCTCGAATTCAAACTGCATACCACTTTTTTGTCGTTAATTGAAGTATATGTTTTTACAGACCACAAATGACACAAATTAATGAATAAATAGTAGATAAGCGAGTTTTTTTGCGATATCTCGAAGAATTAAGCAGCTAGAATTTAAATGTTAACAGCCTTATGACCTTTGATCTATAGCAAGTCAAACTGCATTTCATGTTTTTCAACAATGTTAAAGAAACTTCTTTTATTAATCAAAACAAGAAATACCCCCAAAAAGCTGTTTTTCGCTATTTCTCGCGAAAGTGAGCAGCTATAATTTTTTTGGGGGCAGTTTTAATTTCTTCCAGTATGTTCAAATCAAACTGCTTACCACTTTTTTTATCATTTCTAAAGAACCGGGTTTAAAATATAATAAAAAAAAAAAATATATATATATAATTACGCGATATCTCGCGAAATTTAGCACCTACAATTTTGATGTCAACAGCTGTGTGACCTTTGATTAACCACAAGTAAAACTGCATACCATGTTTTTATGAAATTTTAAAAAATCATATATGAAGATAAAAACAAAAATAAAAACAGCAAAAAAGTAATTTCGCGATTTCTCGCGAAATTGAGAAGTTATGATTTCGCTGTTAACTGTGTTGTGACATGTAAATAAATACAATTAAAACTGCATACCCAGTTTTTGAAGATATTTAAAAAACTTCATTGTCAAAATTTTAGAAAATACAAAAACACTAATTTCGCGATATCTCGCGAATGCGATCAGCTACGATTTCGCTGTTAACAGTTTTGTGACATTTATTCATGTAGAAATCGAACTGCGCTTACACTTTTCGTCGACACTAAAGTTCAACCTGAACATCGCTGAGGCTGACGGTGTGTATGCAACCGAGAGATCCAGTTCTTACACAGATATTATTTTTTATGGCCAATCTATCAGAAACTGCCGGTGGAGCGAACAAAAATATACTTTTGCAAATTTGGGTGGTCTAATACACACATCCATTTTTATATATATAGAAGATAGATTACCAGGTAATGTATATGGGGCATTCCAGGCCAAATCCTCACTTTTAGACCCGACCCCCTTCGATTTATTTTATTTTTGGATATGTTTTAGTACTTATTAAATGCAACTTAGACACCAATTTTCAGTCTTTTATTCCAGGATGGTGTTGAGTAATAGGGTGGCTCGTTTGTGGGCTTTTCTCTCTGATTAAATTCTATTTGAGCTTCAAAATTGGGCTTTTTGCAAAAAAGGACTTAAAAAAAAATAAAAAATCAAAGTTTTTTTAATAAAATAATTAAAAAATTATTTTTGTATAATATTTGATCGTAAATACTTAAATATGAAATTGAAAGATTTTACGATATCATTAACCCGTTCAAACTTGATACCAAAAAAATGCCATGATTTTGGGGGCATTCTCAAACACCTTTTTCAAAATTTGAAAATTTTATTAAAAAAAATTTAAATATATAATTTCTTACTGAATTCATTAAGAACACCTTGGAGAAGAAAAATGTGAAATATGGTGGATATCCGTCGGACCACTTTTCGGGAATCGCGAGGGGAAGTTGGCGGATTTCAAGGAAATGTTGATTTTATCAATAATTTGGATTAATAAAATCTTATAAATTTAATTTTTGGGTAAATTAACGGTTTTTTGGTGTCGTGGCATTCTATAAGATAACTGAAAGTCTGTCATGAAATATTACCGATCTAGGGCGTCTTTAACCCACATTGGCTGCGGATCAAAAATGACCCCAGCAGAAAATTTGAAGTTTAGAGCTTAAATTTTGTGCTATAAACAAGTATAAAACTGCTTTTGTGTTTTGTACCTCAGCTATTATTTCGTATTAATATATTATCGTAAAAAAAAATCGTTAACCCCTTTTGGTAGGGGGTCAAAAATGACCCATTCAGTAAAAAATATATATTTTGTTGATATCAAAAAAATCAAGCACTATGTCTAAAAGTTTTTGATGGGCCAATATGGCTTAAAGATATCTCAAATAGGTAAGATTTTAGGGCTGATTTGAAGTTATCTAATAGATTGCCACAAATTAATTTTCTATAAAAAATTCAAATTTTTTATTGAATGGGTCATTTATGACCCCCTACCAAAAAGGGTTAAAAATTTTTTAAAGATAATATAGTAATACTAAATAAAAGTTGAGGTACAAAACACAAAAGCCGTTTTATACTTGTTTATAGCACAAAATATAAGCTCTAAACTAAAAATTTTCTGCGGGGTCATTTTTGACCCCCAGCCAATAGGGGTTAAAGACGTCCTAGATCGGTAAGATTTCATGACAGACTTAAAGTTATCTAAAAGAATGCTACGACACAAAAAACCGTTGATTTGCCCAAAAATGAAATTTATAAGATTTTATTAATCCAAATTATTGATAAAACCAACATTTCCTTGAAATCCGCTAACTTCCCCCCGCTATTCCCGACGGATATCCACCATATTTCACATTTTTCTTCTCCAAGGTGTTCTTAATGAATGCATTAAGCAAAAATTATATATTTAAAATTTTTTTTTTAATAAAATTTTCAAATTTTGAAAAAAATGTGTTTTGAGAACGCCCCTAAAATCATGCCATTTCTGGTATAAAGTTTGAACGGGTTAATGATATCGTAAAATCTTTAAATTTCATATTTAAGTATTTACGATTAAATATTATACAAAAATAAATTTTTAATTATTTTAGCAAAGTGGAGACAGAAGATAAACTCCGATCGGAGTGATATTTTGCATGTGAGTTACCCTTAGGGGACCGACACTTTTGGCGGGTATTAGAATTTGAGCAGAGAGAAAAGCCCAAAAACGAGCCACCCTATTGAGTAATCAATTTTTCAAAAAAAAAAAAAATATATCTATGAATCTTAAAATTTATCCATAGAAAAAAATGTTTTTGAATCTAAAAATTTTTTTATAAGAATAAATTCTCAGAATCTTAAAATTTTATATAGGAAAAATATGAGCATTTTTTTCAGAGAAAATTTGATAATTTTTCTATAGAAAAAATTTATCACAATCTTAAAAGAATCACAGATTCAGTGTAGTTTTTCCTATAGAAAAAATGTATCGAAAACGGATATTTTTGTATTTAATATTTATCAGAATTTGATTTTTTTTCTATAAGAAAAATGTCTCAGAATCGAATACTTTTTTTTTTGAATCGGAAAAACTGAGACCTTTTCTGTAGGAAAAAATTCTTAGAATCCTCAAAAACAATCTCAGACTTTTTCGATAGGAAAAACATATCAGAATTTGTAAGTTTTTTATATAGAAACAATTTTCTATAAAAAATGACTCAGGATCTGAGATTTTTTGTGTAGAAAAAATTGCTCAGAATCTGAGACTTTAAGGAAAAATATCCCAGAATCTCGGAAAATGTTTCAGATTCTGAGAATTTTTTTCCCATTTGGAAAATCTCTAAGACTTTTTCTATAGGAAACTGTGAAAGACTCAGACTCTAAGAATTTTTCTATAGGAAAAATGTCTTTACTAATTTTATTTGGTAATGCTGGTTAGCTAACTTTTAGCAAATTTTTAGTTGAGATTAGCATGTAAGCAAAAATATCTTGTAAACTTCATTTAGCGCATTAGCTTTTTTAAACAAAATTTTAACTATTTTTTTTGCTAAATTTAAAATTGAATTGACCAAATTTTTACAAACTTTTTTGCTAATATTAGCAAAAATAAATTGTAATTTTTTTTTAAGAAAACTTAAAATGTCGCTATCACGGAAACTTAGCCAGATAGAGCAAAATGGAGGCCATTTTTGGTTCTCGAGCTCTCCATTATGTGGACCATAATGGGTCCTAACTTTAGATCCAAAAAAGCTAGCATTCCCGAAAATTTCAAAATGCTCATATCTCGGTAAATATTGCCGACACAACAAAAAGTCCAAAAGAATTTTTGTAGCCCTCAAGACGTAGAACAAAACCGCAAAATAACCAAAAGCTCTCTGAGTAACATTTTTGAAGTTACTGAGATTTTTAATTCTCAAAACCCCAGTGGTCCCCTAAAATCACGTATCTCAAAAACTAAGCAAGGTAGGGCGAAACGGACACAAATTTTGGATCAAAAACTATGATAATTTTTAAGGAACCTAATTTTTTAGAACATAGGGGTCTGGACCTATCGGGTCCGAACCCAATGGGGTCCTCAAATGTGTATGAACTAAGTTGAAATAAAAAAAATTTCAGTTTACTAATTTTTAGCAAAACATTTTTGCTAACTATACCAAAAAAATTGTGGGTTCAAATTCAGCAAATTTTATTGTAGGTTTACAAGCTTTTTAAACTAATATTACAGTTTTTTTCAGTGCAAGATCTTTTCTATAGGAAAAATTTCTTAGAATCTGAGCCTGTTACGACATGCCGCTTGTTTTTGTTCGTTCACATTAATAATTTTATAAAGTTTTTAAATAAACCAACGTTTCACAGAGGGTTAAAATGTACCAAAAGTGATGATTAATTCAAAAGCTGAACTTTATCCAACACATTCGCGTGTGGTACTGGGTGAAAGGTAATTAAATTCTACATTACTTTTTGCCAAAAACTTTTGTTTTGAGTAAATTACTCTATCGACTGTGAGCTGTCAAAGTCAAATAATTTTTCAAAATTTTTCGTGCCGTGCCTAAAACTGAAAACTGAGATATTTTGGGAGCTGATAATTCTTATTAATCTTACTAAAAGTAATTTTATTAAAATGGAACCATCAACTTCAGGTTCTTGGCTACATAATTGCATTAATGTTTTTTAGATAAATTTTTTGCAAATATTTTTAATATTTTTTAAAAAGTGCTCCATATTTGGGGTATTTTCGATATATACACAGAGTTTCAACAAATTTCTTGTTGCGATCCAGCAAATTTTATTAAGTGGTATTTTAATATAGTATTTTAGCTTATATATTCCATACCAAACATTTGCAGAGGCACCGCGTTTTTTTACTTATTAAAATTTTTGTGAAAGAACTCCAGTTGCTAAAAAAAAGCTGAAAAACACATGAGAAAGGGCATTATGGGAGACCCCTTAGTTAGAGGAGATACGGGGTGCGTACGTTAAAAAAAAATGTGGGGATGAAAAAATAATGATAATTGATCTCACATTTCACCCTCTAGGAGCCAGCATGGAGCGGCAGCAACTGATTTCATAAAAAAAAAAACTGTGTATGGGGACCACCTTAAGGGTTAGATATACATGGTAGGTATATTCTATGAAAATGTTTGGGTTAAAAAAATATTGGGGGTCGGGCAGTTAGAGCTGTATGAGCAGATTTTATAAAAATGGCATTTTGTATGGGAGCCCCATTATCGAGTGGAGATACGGTATAAGTATGTTCCAAAAAAATGTTGGGGGGTAAAAATTAATGGGGGGTCGGTCTTAGTGGATACCACTCTAAGACGCACCATGGGAGTGGTAGGAGCTAATTTCATAAAACAAATTTATAAAAAATAAAAATAAATTTGGTGGGGACCACCTTAAGGATTAACGATAGAGGGTAGGTATATTCTAAGAAAATGTTGGGGTTAAACAAATATTGGTGGTCGGTCACACATTTGCATTTCTAGGGGCACCCTTGAAGCAGTTAGAGCTGTAGGAGCAGATTTTATAAAAATGGCATTTTATATGGGAGCCCCATCATCGAGTGGAGATACGGTTTAAGTATGTTCCAATGTTCCAAAAGAGGCTTAAGTTTAAAATTTCAAGTCAATTGTTTAAGAATTGCGACCTGTATCGTGTTTACACCGTTTACATGGACAGACAGACGGACGGACAGACGGACGGACGGACGGACGGACGGACATCGCTAAATCGACTCAAAAAGTGATACTAAGTCGATCGGTATACTTAAAAGTGGGTCTAGGACCAATATTTCGGGTAGTTACAAACATCAGCACAAACTCATTATACCCTGTACCACAGTGTGGTGTAGGGTATAAAAAACAAAAAACAATTGTATGGGGACCACCTTAATGGTTAAAGATAGAGGGTAGGTATATTCTAAGAAAATGTTGGGATTGAAAATATATTTGGGGTCGGTCACACATTTGACATCTCTTGGGGCAGTATTGGAGCAGATAGAGCGGTAGGAGCCAATTTTTATAAAAAGGTTATATCTTCTTTTTTAATAAAAAAATATTTTCTATAATTTTGTTTTTCTGTAAAACATTTTTTTTTACTAAATAATGTATAGTTAGTCTGAAAAAATATAAATATTTATAATAAAGGGCTTTTCTGAATTAACCCCCAGTTTACATATGTTTCAACCCACTGTGCGTTTATAAACAAAAATTTTTTGGAAAAAAGATATTTTTACAGAAAATATATTATTTGGCTCAAACTTAGTGTAATTTAAAATTTTTCTGCTTTAATCAACAATTTTCTCCGCCGAAATTAGCAGATTTTTCTGCTGAAATCAGCAGTTTTTTTGGTAAAATTAGCAGATTTTTCTGCTGTCTTGATAGATCCATCTGCTGATTTTACCCAGGTTATCTTTACAGAAATTTAGAAAACCGCGTCTGCTAAAATCAGCAGATTTCTCTTATGGTTCAAAATGGGTGTATTTTCATCAGATTTTTCTGCTGATTGGCCAGAGTTTTTATTTTGAGTGTAGAAAGTTTTTGAGAATCATAGACTTTTTCTTTGCAAAAGTGTTTTTGTATAAAAAAATGTCTCAGAATCTAGGAAATTGCCTCAAAAAAATTTTAAAAGCATTAAAGTCTTTAATTTTTCTAATATCAGGTACTTTCTATAGAATAATTTTTCAAAACCTGAAAATTTAAGAGTAAAAAGAACGTTTTGATTTCTAATGTTAGACTTTTCAGTAGAAAAAAAAAAAAAATATTTCAGAGTCTAAGAAGTTTTCTATGCACTATGTTAAAATTCAATATCATTCATAACGAGCTCAATTTGGTTTAACGACAGGGACAAGTAGGGGAACCCCATTACCTTCCCGTGATACCACAATGGACCTCAGAGTCTATGAGTGCTGACGTAAAGGCGTCAATCTAGCCTTACCAATATTATGAGCAATATTCTTTTGTTTTAAAATACCTTATGAGATTCTACTGGGTCTTAAATCGTTCCTTATATTTCTTCACTTTTTTCTTCTGATATATATTTGCCGCTAAGTAGCTTAAGACTTTATGTTTACGTTATTCATGCTCAAAATCTTCTTTTTATGTTTATATTATCCTTAAGAATAAGAAGGAGCTAAAAAATAAACAGACAACTATTCCATTCCACTTCATGTTTGTATATTGTTTATGAATATACGATTACATGTAAAGTAGTTGTAGTCTTCTTGTATCATCTATCTATTGCGCCTTTTGCCGGGATGAGTAAGTAAATAATATCTTTCTCATAAAATATGGGTAATAAATATATTTATTACTTTATAACATTGAATTCAATATTCAGTTGTAATGTGTGTTTAAATTTGAATTTTTTATATTTCCTTAAAAGAAAAGTTTTTTAGTAGTTTTCTTCGTTTGGTGATATCAACACTATTTTTAGTAATATGACGGATCAACCAGATTTTGTTAAGAAAGTTAATAAACTCCAAACTGAAGTTATGAATTTATTAAAAGGAAAATGCATAAAGTTGGGATGAAGTTAGTACGAGTAATTCCTTAAAAAGGGTCACATTGTGAGATATTTGATGTTACAAACAAAACAAAACTTTGTCAAATTACTAGAAAAAGTCTTGTATCAATATTTGACAGTTTCCTTCTATTTTAACAAACAAATTTGGATCGAAATTTTAATTTTTTTTTGTTATTTTGCATTTTTTTTTTGTAATTTAACAAATTTCCAAGATAATTTTAACAAAAAAATCTAGTAAATTCACGAGAATTCCTTGTTATTTTAATTGCTCCAAAAAAACTGTAAATTTACAATTTTTTAAGTAAAAATTCTCAGATTCGGAAAAATTCTCAGATTTCTATAGAAAAAATGTAAAAGAATCTGAGAATTTTTCTGTATAAAAAATGTCTCAGAATCTGTTAATTTTTTATAGAAAAAATGTCTCAGAATCTAATAGTTTTTCTATAGAAAAAATGTCTCTGAAAAAAATGTGAAGCTGAGAATTTTTTTATACTTAGAAAAAATGTTTTTTTATAGAAAAGATGTTTTTTTTATAAAAAATATGTTTTTTTATAGAAAAAAGTGTCAGAATCTGAGAATTTTTCTATAGAAAAAATGTTTTAGAATCTGAGAATTTTTCTTTGGAAAAAATGTCTCAGAATCTGAGAATTTTTCTATAGAAAAGATGTGTCAGAATCTGAGAATTTTTCTATAGAAAAAATGTCTCAGAATCTAAGAATTTTTCTATAGAAAAAATGTCTCAGAATCTGAGAATTTTTTTATAGAAAAAATGTCACAGAATCTGAGAATTTTTCTATTAAAAAAATGTCTCAGAATCTGAGAATATTTCTATAGAAAAAATGTCTCAGAAAATGAGAAAATTTTTTATAGAAAAAATGTTTAGAATCTGATAATTTTTCTATAGAAAAAATGTAGCAGAATCTGAGAATTTTTCTATCGAAAAATGTCTCAGAATTTTAGAATATTTCTATAGAAAAAATAATTCAGAAAATGAGAAAATTTTTTTATTAAAAGAATGTTTAGAAGCGGATAATTTTTTTATAAAAAAAATGTCACAGAATCTGAGAACTTTTACATATATGAGGCATTCCACACCAAATGTTCAGCAAAAAAAAGTGATGTCGTGTCAATATGAAATCAATTGCAGAGTATTCGCCCTTAGGTCACTATTAAATAACAAAAATAAAATTTCAGTTTTTTCAAAAAGTGGGCCTTGGAGGCATGGTCAAAAATTTAAAATTTCAGAATTTTTTGCCTAAGTATCTTTATTTCAATATTTATGCCAATGAAATGAAACACAGTGATGTCTTTAAAATAAAAGTTTTTTATAGATTTTTGTATGGGCTATCGATTAAAAAAATAAAAAATGGAAAATTTTCAGAAGAAGTTCTGAATATTTTAAATTTAAATTTAAACTTTATTTATCAAAAAACATGCCACAATTTTATTTCTTTTTTAAATGTTCAAAAATTAGTTAAGGTGTATATCTATCTGTTCTGAAATTTTCAGAGATGCATTTTTCCTTGTTTTCGAGAAAAAAAATGTTGAACATTGCACTATGCTTATAATTTACAATAATGGGGTATATTACGTATGCGAATGAGTAATATTAACTCTTAAAAAACATTTAAAATAGAGATGTGATCGTGGGTAAGTTGTTTTTTTACCATCACGCTCTCTCACCAAGGAAATTATTTTAATCACGCATGCTCATTTATTTTTCTCACGCTCAGTCACGCTCACGTGAGTATCGTGCACGTGACAAAATTTTTTTCAACTCACGTGAGCGTACGTGAACGTGAGGAAAATGAAAAATCCTGCGTGATTAAAACTTTTTCTTCGTGAGCGTGCGTGATCGTCAAAAAAAACTCACCCACAAAAACATCTCTATTTTAAATGATTTTTAAGAGTTAATATTACTCATTCGCATACGTAATATACCCCATTATTGTAAATTATAAGCATAGTGCAATGTTCAACATTTGTTTTCTCGAAAACAAGGAAAAATGCATCTCTGAAAATTTCAGAACAGATAGATATACACCTTAACTAATTTTTGAACATTTAAAAAAGAAATAAAATTGTGGCATGTTTTTTGATAAATAAAGTTTAAATTTAAATTTAAAATATTCAGAACTTCTTCTGAAAATTTTCCAATTTTTATTTTTTTAATCGATAGCCCATACAAAAATCTATAAAAGACTTTTATTTTAAAGACATCACTGTGTTTCATTTCATTGGCATAAATATTGAAATAAAGATACTTAGGCAAAAAATGCTGAAATTTTCAATTTTTGACCATGCCTCCAAGGCCCACTTTTTGAGAAATCTTAAATTTTATTTTTGTTATTTAATAGTGCCCTAAGGGCGAATACTTTGCAAATGATATCCTATTGAAACCACCATGGTTTTTCTGTAGTGGAACAGTTGGTGTGGAATGACTCATATATAAAAAATGTCTCAGAATCTGTTAATTTTTTATAGAAATGTCTAAGATTTTTTCTATAGAAAAAATGTCTCAGAATCTGAGAATTTTTCTACATAAAAAATGTCTCAGAATTTAAGAATTTTTCTATATGAGGCATTCCACACCAAATGTCCAGCGAAAAAAAACACGTGAACCATAAACTTCTGAATAGCTTGTATGGATAGTTTTTTAATTTTTCAAAAACTGGGCTTAGAAGGCGTGGTCAAATAGTGGAAAAGTGGTAAAATTTGTGGCGAGTTGCCATGATTAAATATTTATCACATTAAAACGGAATGCACCACAATCATAAAAATTTGCATTCTTATATAATTTCGTATGGGCTATCGAATAAAAATTTTTTCCTTGAAAAATTTTCAGAACCCGTTCTGAAATTTTCCATTTTTTAAAAAAGCCAATTTATCAAAAATCCGGTCACTTTTTTTTAATTTTTTTTTTTTAAAGTTTAGATGTTTGTCCATCCACACAAAAAAAAAATCAGAAATGTATTTTTCGTTTTTTTTCGAGAAAATCGCATTTGAATTTTAAATTTCATAACAATTTTGTAATTTGCTTGTATTTTCTTGTTTTAATGTTGCGAATGAGTAATATTAATTGCATAAAAAAAACGAAAAATACATTTCTGATTTTTTTTGTGTGGATGGACAAACATCTAAACTTAAAAAAAAAAATTTAAAAAAAAGAAAAAAAAAGTGGGCGGATTTTTGATAAATTTACTTTTTTAAAATATGGAAAATTTCAGAACGAGTTCTGAAAATTTTCCAAAGAAAAAAATTTTATTCGATAGCCCATACAAAACTATAAAAGAATGTAAATTTTTAAGATTTTGGTGCATTCCGTTTTAATGTGATAAATATTTAATCAAGGCAACTCGCCTCAAATTTGACCATTTTTCCAAAATTCGACCATGCCTTCTAAGCCCAGTTTTTGAAAATTAAAAAAACCAAAAACGCAATTTTCTTAGTTCCATATAGGGCTATCCAAACAACCTATTCAGAAATTTACGGGACACATGTTTTTCTGTAGCGGGACATTTGGTGTGGAATTCCTCATATACAAAATGTCTGAGAATTTTTTTATAGAAAAAATTTTTTTTTATAGAAAATATGTTTTTTTTATAGAAAAAATTTGTCAGAATCTGAGAATTTTTCTATACAAAAAATGTTTCAGAATCTGAGAATTTTTCTTTGGAAAAAATGACTAAGAATCTAAGAATTAGAATCTGAGAATTTTTTTATAGAAAAAATGTCACAGAATCTGACAATTTTTCTATTGAAAAAATGTCACAGAAAATGAGAAAATTTTTTTATAGAAAAAATGTTTAGAATCTAAGAATTTTCTATAGAAAAAATGTCACAGAATCTGAGAATGTTTTCTATGTAAAAAATGTCTCAGAATCTGTTAATTTTTTATAGAAAAAATGTCACAGAATCTCAGAAAAATAATTAACTAAAAAGTAGGAAAATTAACTAAATTCAAGAAAAAATCATAATGATTTAGCTGCATTGCCATGTTGCTCTTCTTTTTAAGTTCATATTTTTTATTAAAATTAATGATTTTTTTTTTTAATATTATGCCAATTTGAACTAAAAATTGGGAAAAATTTTATTTCAATTTAGTTTATACACATTTGAGGAACCAATTGAGTTCGAAAGTGATAGGTTCAGTCCCGGCCGGGCGGGTCATATTTTTTGATCCAAAATTTTGGTCCGTTTCGTTCTACCTTGCTTAGTTTTTGAGATACGTGAATTTAAGGGACCAATGGGGTCTTGAGAATTTTAAAAACTCGACAACTTTAAAACTATTACTCGGAGAGCTTTTGTTGGTCTTGTTGTACATGTTAAGAGCTACAAAAATGATTTTGAACTTTTTGTTGTGTTGGCAATATTTACCGAGATATGAGCATTTAAAAATTTTTGGGAATGACAACTTTTTTAAATCCAAAGTTATTACCCATTGGTGTCCACTAGAGTTCCCAAAAAAAAAAAACTTTTTTTCTTTTTTTTAGGTCTTACCCCCTAAATTTGTTCCTTTTAATGGAAAAAAATATCTTTTTTTTTTTTGTGGATTTTTAAAATAAAATCTTAAGGTCGCGCTCGCGGCTTTTTTATGAAAATCTACGACTTTACGATTATTAAATTATTTAAATTGTTTAAATGCTTTAAATTGGTGAAGTAAAAAAAATTTCATCAAAAAGGAGACTTACGCTAAAAATATATGTCGTCCATTCCATAAGATATTGCACATTCCATGAGATATATCCCATTCTTTAAGAAATTTTATATAATGTCATGAAATATTGCATGAAATCACCTCTACGAATTGAAGATAGGTTGTTGGTATATTCAGAAAAAATGTTTGGGGGTAAAAGTTAAGGGGGTCGGTCTTACTTTTTACCCCTCTAGGAGGCCCCCTTGAAGCTGAAGGAGTGGATTTATTAAAAAAAAGTTGAAAAAATAAATAGCATTGTATGGGGACCACCTTAATGGTTGAAGATAGATGGAAAGTGTGTTCTGAAAAAATGTTGGGGTTGAAAAACTATTGTGGGTCGGTCATATATTTGACTTCTCCAGAGCCACCCTTAAGATAGTTAGAGGTAGGAGCAGTTTTATCGTTGTAATTCTTGTATGGAAGCCCCTTAGGAATTGGAGATAGGGCCTTGGTATATTTGGAAAAAATGTTTGGGATGGAAAATTAATGGGGGTCGGTCTCACATTTTACCTCTTTTTAGGCGACTCCTGGACAGTTGTGGGGCTATTTCTGTTGGGCGTGTAGGTGTAAAAAAAAGCCCCACAACTGCCCCAGAGTCGCCAAAAACTTGGTAAAATGTAAGATTTTGTCACCCTTACATTTTTTACAAACATACCTAAGCCCTATCTCGACTCCCTATAGGGGCTTCCATACGAAAACAACATTTTAATAAAAAATTTTCCTACCGCTATAACTTTCCCAAGAGTGCCTCTAGAGGAGTCAAATGTATGACCGACCCCCATTAGTTTTTCAACCCGAACATGTTTTTAGAACACAGTTACCCTCTATCTTTAACCCTTAAGGTGATCTCCTTACAATTTTTGTTTTTTTTATAACTTTGTTTTATAAATCCGCTCCTACCGCCCTCACGGGGCCTCCTAGAAGGGTAGAAAGCAAGGCCGACCCCCCAACATTTTTTCTGAACATACCAGCAACCTAACTTCAATTCCTAAAGGTGTTTTCATGGAATATTTCATGGCATTATGTAAAATTTCTTAAAGAATGGGATATATCTCATGGAATGGGCAATATCTTATGGAATGGACGATACTTATTTTTAGCGTAATTCTCCTTTTTGATGAAATTTTTTTACTTCACCAATTTAAAGCATTTAAATAATTTAAAAATCGTAAATTCGTAGATTTTCGTAAAAAAGCCGCGAGCGCGACCTTAAGATTTTATTTTAAAAATCCACAAAAAAAACCGAAATTTTTTTTCATTAAAAGGAACAAATTTAGGGGGTAAGACCTAAAAAAAAGAAAAAAAGTTTTTTTTCTGGGCACTCTAGGGTCCACACATGTTAAGAGGACCGGCGATACTACACCACAACTGGCTTCCATTTTGCCCAATCTGGCTTAGTTTACGAGATATCGCCATTTTAAGTTTTTTGAATTTAAAAATTTCTCCGAGTTATAAAAAATGTTACTGAAATAGTGCAAAAACGTCCTCAAATCTAAAAAGATAAACTAATTGATAGAAAATTACTTTAGATAATTTCTCAACTTTTGGTTAAATTTAAATTGTGGAAAAATTTATAAACAGTTTTGAAAAAAATTTTACCAAAGTTAAAAACTTTATTTTGAGTGTAAAGAAAAAGAACCATTCTGAGACGTTTTTCATTTTTAAAATATCTCAGATTCTAGAAATGTGAGTCTTATATTCTAAGACAATTTCCCTATAAAAATAAAGAAAAAAAAAAAAACGATGTTGAGACACTTCCTCAGATTCTGAAACATTTTTCAATACACTCAAAAAATTTTGTAGGCAAAAACAAATAAAAAACATAAAAAAACAAATAAAAAACACATTTAAAACCAGTGAATAAACGATTGAAAACTGTCCCACTAATTATTCATTTGTTTTAACAAACATCAACATTTATTTTTTACTGTTGACAAAATTTTCTAAAATAAATAACATTAAACATTAAAAAATAAAAAAATAACGTTTCTTTCATTCTTTTTTACCAACAAATTCCAAAAAAATAACCTACGAAAACATTAAGAATTAATGATTTCGTATGTTATTTTTTACAATTTTCTATTGAAATATTTTTTTTTAATTTTTAATAAAATTTTGGGGAATTGATCCCGAAATCAACTACATTCTGGCCAGACACTCTACCCATCGTACCAAAGTCACTTAATACAAACATGTTTTTATATTTCTATAAATAATTTTTTGTTTTTTTTTTCTACAAAAAAATAACCTTCTTGTGTCGGTAAAAACTAATGATATCTCATTAAAAAATACCAACAATTAAAAAAAAATTACTTACATATATCATTAAAATTTTAAAGAATAATCAGTAGTTTTTACTTACAGAACAAAAATAAATGACTTTAAAAATTAAATGTTAATGAAAGTCTTTATTTTTTAGTGTGTTATTTTTGAATCAAAGGACAGAAGTAGTCATTAATAAAAACTGAACATCAAACAAATGTTTTTTCTGTTAAAAACGACTAAACGTAATTTTTTTTAAATACACTACAAACAGTTATTGACATAATTTGTTATGTGTACAAATGGTTTCAGATTCCAAGTCAGATTTCTTATGAAAAGTTTTAGATTCTAAAACACTTTTTCTATAGAAAAATTCTAAAATTTTTTTTGGAGAAAAATTCTCCGATTTTTCCTTTTAAAAAATTTACATATTTTTTCCATAAAAATATTCTCATATTTTTCCTAAAGAAAAAAATTAATATTCCGAAACTTTTTTCCTAGATAAAAGCTCTGAGATTATAAGACATTTTTGTCATAGAAACATTTTGAAAAAATTCTCAGATGGTTCTTGTTCTGAATCGTTTTTTTTTTTTCCTGTTTTTCCCCCTTTTTTTCTTTTTTGGTTGTTTTGAATTCGGTTTAGGGGAATTAATTTCCTTATCAACCCCCCCCCCCCAACCGTTGATCCGCGCCTGATTTGAACTATTGTTCCTGCCACTCTTGTGTAAGGTACTTATAATATGAGCGGTCTAACTATAATTTTCTTCCTTGATGTATTTAAATTCCGTGGTTCAAAAACATTTTTCTCATAAACAAATTTATTTTTTCTGAAGTTATTTGTTTAACAAATTATAAATAAAATTTTTCACTTGCCCACATTTATATATTTTTTTATGTAACCCATCATAATAACCTGGATATACTTAATGTGAAAATATTCCATTTTTCTTTTTCCTTAAATTTCAATTTCCATTTTTATTTCCAAGAAAAGGATTAAATTTAAGTATGCCAAACGTACGTATGGTATTTCCAATAAATATGAAAAAAAAAAACACAAGAAAAATCTTTTCGCAAAAAAATAATATGAAGTATAAAAATATAAATTGAATTTTCAACCAAATACTTGAGATGAGAGTACGTTAAGAGTAGTAAGTAATCATAATGATATCATACGATACGAATAAACAACAAAATAACATAAATTTATGACCATATGTAAGGACAGACAGACAGGACAGGACATCCTTTAAGTATATGATACTAGTAAAAGGATTCTTTTGCTTTTTTTTCCAAAAAAAAGCAAACAAAAATTACGACAAAATAATTTTACACCAAAGGGAGTGAATTTTATCTGTTTGCAACAAAGTTTTTGAGCGATATATAAATGATTTCACTATGCTGGAATTGAAAATTATCAACTACAATTGCTTTCAAAATGATTTCATATCAATTTTAAGCCATAATCAGGGACCCTTGTTAAATATATAGGGAAAATTTAAAAGGAATAAAATTTATATTCCACATCTTATCCGTTTTTCTAAACCCAGACACTTACTGTGAATTACCTCATATGTATGTTTTAAATCCTATTTTGTCATTTATAAGTTGTTATAATTGTAAATAGTGTATACCATTATGTCTGTCTATTTGTCCGTCGACATATTGTCAGGATGATGTTTTAAAAACAATTTTACCTTTTCCCATTTACCATCGTCCATTAGTTTTGCCATCATTCCCCATGCACATTTAAACGGAGGTGAATGTATATTGAAACACTTTTTTGTTCTACCCCCAAAAATTGATTTTAGTTTTCGATATTGTATGCAAGTTAATATACAGTTCATTGATTTGGAAGTTTTCCCATTTAACTTAAGCCTCTTTAACAACTCAACACAACACGACACAATAAGAACAACAAATAACAGCCACAATTGAAACATTTCTAATGACAAAATTTTATTGAGTTGTACAGCAAAAATATTAAAAAAAAAACACATTTTTACAATAAACAAAATAACTAAATGAAACAATGAATCTTGAAAAATCTCTGTCTTAGATTCTGAAACATTTTTTCTTATTTATAAGGAAAAATGTCTCAAAATCTGAGACTTTTTTTTATCAGGAAAAATGTCCCAGAATCTGAGACATTTTTTATAAGGAAAAATGTCTCAGAATCTGAGACTTTTTTTTTATCAGGAAAAATGTCCCAGAATCTGAGACATTTTTTTATAAGGAAAAATTTCTCAGAATCTGAGACTTTTTTTATAAAGAAAAATTTCTCAGAATCTGAGACTTTTTTTATAAGGAAAAATGTCTCAGAATCTGAGACATTTTTTTATAAGGAAAAATGTCTCAGAATCTGAGACATTTTTTTATAAGGAAAAATGTCTCAGAATCTGAGACATTTTTTTATAAGGAAAAATGTCTCAGAATCTGAGACATTTTTTTATAAGGAAAAATGTCTCAGAATCTGAGACATTTTTTTATAAGGAAAAATGTCTCAGAATCTGAGACATTTTTTTATAAGGAAAAATGTCTCAGAATCTGAGACATTTTTTTATAAGGAAAAATGTCTCAGAATCTGAGACATTTTTTTATAAGGAAAAATGTCTCAGAATCTGAGACATTTTTTTATAAGGAAAAATGTCTCAGAATCTGAGACATTTTTTTATAAGGAAAAATGTCTCAGGAAAAATGTCTCAGAATCTGAGACATTTTTTTATAAGGAAAAATGTCTCAGAATCTGAGACATTTTTTTATAAGGAAAAATGTCTCAGAATCTGAGACATTTTTTTATAAGGAAAAATGTCTCAGAATCTGAGACATTTTTTTATAAGGAAAAATGTCTCAGAATCTGAGACATTTTTTTATAAGGAAAAATGTCTCAGAATCTGACACATTTTTTTATAAGGAAAAATGTCTCAGAATCTGAGACATTTTTTTATAAGGAAAAATGTCTCAGAATCTGAGACATTTTTTTATAAGGAAAAATGTCTCAGAATCTGAGACATTTTTTTATAAGGAAAAATGTCTCAGAATCTGAGACATTTTTTTATAAGGAAAAATGTCTCAGAATCTGAGACATTTTTTTATAAGGAAAAATGTCTCAGAATCTGAGACATTTTTTTATAAGGAAAAATGTCTCAGAATCTGAGACATTTTTTTATAAGGAAAAATGTCTCAGAATCTGAGACATTTTTTTATAAGGAAAAATGTCTCAGAATCTGAGACATTTTTTTATAAGGAAAAATGTCTCAGAATCTGAGACATTTTTTTATAAGGAAAAATGTCTCAGAATCTGAGACATTTTTTTATAAGGAAAAATGTCTCAGAATCTGAGACATTTTTTTATAAGGAAAAATGTCTCAGAATCTGAGACATTTTTTTATAAGGAAAAATGTCTCAGAATCTGAGACATTTTTTTATAAGGAAAAATGTCTCAGAATCTGAGACATTTTTTTATAAGGAAAAATGTCTCAGAATCTGAGACATTTTTTTATAAGGAAAAATGTCTCAGAATCTGAGACATTTTTTTATAAGGAAAAATGTCTCAGAATCTGAGACATTTTTTTATAAGGAAAAATGTCTCAGAATCTGAGACATTTTTTTATAAGGAAAAATGTCTTAGAATCTGAGACATTTTTTTATAAGGAAAAATGTCTCAGAATCTGAGACATTTTTTTATAAGGAAAAATGTCTCAGAATCTGAGACATTTTTTTATAAGGAAAAATGTCTCAGAATCTGAGACATTTTTTTATAAGGAAAAATGTCTCAGAATCTGAGACATTTTTTTATAAGGAAAAATGTCTCAGAATCTGAGACATTTTTTTATAAGGAAAAATGTCTCAGAATCTGAGACATTTTTTTATAAGGAAA
This sequence comes from Pegoplata infirma, assembly GCA_963921195.1. Taxonomy (NCBI): domain Eukaryota; kingdom Metazoa; phylum Arthropoda; class Insecta; order Diptera; family Anthomyiidae; genus Pegoplata; species Pegoplata infirma. The sequence continues at coordinate 147,170,326 of OY992540.1, forward strand.
AATGTCTCAGAATCTGAGACATTTTTTTATAAGGAAAAATGTCTCAGAATCTGAGACATTTTTTTATAAGGAAAAATGTCTCAGAATCTGAGACATTTTTTTATAAGGAAAAATGTCTCAGAATCTGAGACATTTTTTTATAAGGAAAAATGTCTCAGAATCTGAGACATTTTTTTATAAGGAAAAATGTCTCAGAATCTGAGACATTTTTTTATAAGGAAAAATGTCTCAGAATCTGAGACATTTTTTTATAAGGAAAAATGTCTCAGAATCTGAGACATTTTTTTATAAGGAAAAATGTCTCAGAATCTGAGACATTTTTTTATAAGGAAAAATGTCTCAGAATCTGAGACATTTTTTTATAAGGAAAAATGTCTCAGAATCTGAGACATTTTTTTATAAGGAAAAATGTCTCAGAATCTGAGACATTTTTTTATAAGGAAAAATGTCTCAGAATCTGAGACATTTTTTTATAAGGAAAAATGTCTCAGAATCTGAGACATTTTTTTATAAGGAAAAATGTCTCAGAATCTGAGACATTTTTTTATAAGGAAAAATGTCTCAGAATCTGAGACATTTTTTTATAAGGAAAAATGTCTCAGAATCTGAGACATTTTTTTATAAGGAAAAATGTCTCAGAATCTGAGACATTTTTTTATAAGGAAAAATGTCTCAGAATCTGAGACATTTTTTTATAAGGAAAAATGTCTCAGAATCTGAGACATTTTTTTTATAAGGAAAAATGTCTCAGAATTTTTATAAGAAAAAAATGTCTCAGAATCTGAGACATTTTCTTATAAGGAAAAAAGGAAAAATGTCTCAAAATCTGAGACATTTTTCCTTATATAAAAAATGTCTCAGATTCTGAGACATTTTTCCTTATATAAAAAATGTCTCAGATTCTGAGACATTTTTCCTTATGCAATAAATGTCTCAGATTCTGAGACATTTTTCCTTATATAAAAAATGTCTCAGATCCTTATAAAGAAATTTCTCAGATTTTGAGACATTTTTTTCTATATCGAAAAATTTTCCAGTGTAGAAAATAGTCTTTAGATTCTTTAAATTAAATTATTTTTCTTTTGTCCCTCTTAATTATTTTCTTAACTGTAACCTGTCCTTATGTTTCTTATTATGTTTTCTATTCTTTCACCTGTAAGTTAAAGTGATACTTTAAGTGTATATTGAAAGTATTTAAATATAAATTATCATAGATTTTAATTGAATTATTAAACATAACTTTGTATTTAAAAGATTATGGAAATTGTTTTGCATTCATTGGGAAAATACTTAACTAATTGTATGCCATATTCATATAATATGAAAATTAATTATATTTGGAAAAGTAAATTCATAAAAGAAAAGTAAATAATCCATTTGATAATAGGATTTTTTTAAGAGACATATAATTATGTAAGGAGGATACGCAATAGTTGGAGTCCCACACATTTGAGAAATAAATGAACACGTTCTTGAGTTATATAATCTTAAAAAGTAAAAATCAAAAAGGGCTTATATCAATTTTTAACAAAAAAGTTTTTTAAACATTTTTACACCACAAAACAATGCCCAACTGCATGTATTTCCCCCACCATCCTATATTTTTACCCATTTTTATCACCTTTAAATTGTTATTTCACAAAAAAAAAGTACCTCAGTACGTATACTTAATATTCAATAGTATACAGTATTCTTGTTAATTATACGCTCAGGTGATAAAGAAATTATCATGGATAATATCATTGCCTAAGTGGCGTATAATTAATAACAGCTATTAAATGTTACTTATCCGCCAGAAATGAAAGAGACCAAAAATTAAATTAAGTAAAATTAAATAAAAAATATAAAAAAAAATGTTTTAATATAAAAAAGTTCTTATCGATTTTCATCATTTAATTGTTATTACAACTGATTGTGCCACACAGACATTTCATACGAATTAAGTTAAATGAAACTTTGGAGGAATATGCCAAACAAGGCCAACAAAAGCAACAACAGTAAAACAGCTTAAAGCGGAAATCGTTAAAAATATGATGACGGCAATGATGATGATGATGACAATAATGATAATGCTGATACTTTTCCCGTTACTGCTGTTGCTGTGATGATGATGATGCCCATAAGGCATTGTCACCTTGGTAGTTGGGCAACAACGCGACATACAATTTCAAAAAATATATTTATATTAACATTTTAACTGGACCGTTGCGTTGTACAATGTGTGAGAAAATATAAAAAGGATGCGCATTAACTTTAATAACAACACACACACACGTTGGTTTTACATAAATTCACCAAATATTTGTAGAATATTTAAGGCCAGACAAATATTTGCAATGAACATCTTTCGCTTTCCTGTCCTGGTTGGAATAATTCTGATCTGTTTCTCTCTGCAGTTGTTAAATACGGCTGTGTAAGCAATAATAACAACAACTGCATCATTAATTTTTGTTCGAGTTCAACAACAAAATGGGAAAACTTTCACTATTTTAACAAGCGTGTCAAAATATTATTTTAAAGATGGACATAAAAAAAAAATATGGTAAAAAAAATCTTACATGATGTTAAATTATTTTATGGGATTTTTTTTTTTTTTATACATTTCTGTGTTTACAATATCTGGAATCATTATTGGTACTCTTGTCAGTTATATGACCTTTGGGCATATTTTCGTGGCATAGAGTGTTGACACAGTTTCTGCTTTATTTTTTATATCTTAAGTGTGTTTTTTAGATTCTGAGATGAAATTCTCAGATTCTCAGACACCTTGCATATAAAAAATTCTAAGATTTTGAGACATTTTTCGTATGAAAAAGTTCTCAGATTCTAAGAAATTTTTCGTAAATTCTTAGATTTTCGTATAGAAAAATTCTGCGATTCTGAGACATTTTTCGCTTAGAACAATACTCAGACTGCGACATTTTTCATATAGAAAAGTTTTCAGAATCTGAGACATTTTTTTTAAGAAACATTTTCAGAAGCACTCAAAAAAAAAACTGTAATGTTAGCATAAAAAGATTGTAAACCTACAAGAAAATTAGCTGATTTTGAATCCACAATTTTTTTGGTAAAGTTAGCAAAAATTTTTTGCAAAATTTAGTTAACTAAAAAAAGCAGGTAACTTTTATTCCCCCCCCCCCCCCCCCCTCATTCCATATTAAAGTGTCAGGATAATCCGTGGGTGCCCTGTAAAAGACCTTCCTTGTTAGAATCTGAGAACACACATTTTAAAAAAATATAAAATAAAGCAGAAACTGAGTCAACACTGTATGCCACGAAAATATGCTTAAAGTTCACATAACTTACAAAAGCACCACAGAAATATACAAAAAATAAATTCTTTGTCCATGATAAGGATGATATATTTTTTTCAAATTCAAAAATTGGCTGTTCACAAAATCGCCCAAAGAAAAATCGCCCAAAAATGAAAATTCGTCCAAAAATTTTTCATACAAATTTGGACCATATTTCGAATGAAAAGTAAGCCAAAATTGTTAAGCAACTTTTCATAGTTTTTGGGCAAATTACGAAAAATTACCCATAAATAATAAATAAAAAATGGCACATTTTGGTTTTATTTTTTGCCAAAATCCTAAAATGTCGAATCCGAAATCGCGCGATTTTTTGTTTACATTTTTTATTAAAATTTTTCGTCTGCGGTGCTTTCATTGGAGCTCCATGCAATTTTTTTTTTTTAATTTAAGTGTCACACCTAAAGTTTTTGACTTTAATTACTAATGAGTACACTAAGAAAATGATGTCATTAACTGTTTGTAAGTTATTTTAAAAAGTAATCAGTAAAGTTATTTTAAAAGAAAAATCATTAATTTTATTAAGGAGTTCTTATTTTCTACTGTTTCTGTAGTTAAAAAAAATAATTTACTGTATTAAAAACGAATTTTCTGTTACAATAAATTTCGGCAGTAAAAAATTCTTCTATAGTTTTACTGTTTTTCAATACAAAATAAGTGAATATTCACTAGTTTTTTAATGTTTTGGATATGTTTTTATTTTAAATGAAAAAACAGTGGAATGGTTTTTAAATAAAATTTCATTTGTTTTAAGTGAATATTCACTGGAATTTACCTACATAATTTTTTGAGTGTATTTCATTACTATATTATCAAAACAAATGATCTGTCAAAAATATAAATAATGACCACTTCACAAATAGTCTTGACTTAACCGTTTTTTTCTTTGTCTTAAAAGTTTTTCAAAGTAGCTGGCCTTTGGCCGGGCTTGGGGATTACAGAATGCATGCCTTAAGTAAAGACTTTCTAGGCAGCATGTGCTTTGAGGAAGACTTGTTTTGAAAAAATCTTTTTTTATTTTTTTTTTGGCCATTTTTCGTTTCTACCTTGGGCGTTTTTTCGTTAATTTTAGAAAAGTTTTTGTAATTTTCTCTTTGGGTCGTTTTTATTTTTTTTGGGCGATTTTGCATTTAGGGCGACTTATGCTGATGATACAGCAGTCCTTTCATCAAATGAATCACCAATAGAAGCATCATTCTTAGTCCAAAGACAACTTGATTTACTACAACAATGGCTAATACAATGGAAAATTAATATCAATGCAGAAAAGTCGAATCATGTTACGTTTACACTAAGAAGGGAAGAATGCCCTCCTTTATTTATTAACGGTTCACAAATTCCAAAAAAGAACACAGTTAAGTATTTAGGAATGCATCTTGATAAAAGACTTACATGGCAACAACACATTAAGGCAAAGAGAGAACATCTCAAAATCAAAACAAAAAAGATATACTGGTTATTAGGACCAAAGTCAAGTCTTAGTTTAAATAATAAAGTGACTTTATACAAATCTATTTTGAAACCGGTGTGTACTTATGGAATTCAGTTATGGGGAACCTCAAGTAACTCCAACGTTGAGATTTTACAACGATATCAGTCACTGACTTTAAGAACCATAACAAATGCTCCGTGGTTTGTAACCAACAAACGAATTCACGAAGATCTCAAGATACCCTTTATCAAAGATGAAATAAATAGGTTTAGCTCCCGATATATAGATCGTCTAAGTGATCATACTAATGTTTTAGCTATTTCTTTATTAGATGAAACAGAAGAGATTAGAAGATTGAAAAGGCTGCATGTACTAGATCTACCTTACAGGAAATAATTCCCTTAAGTTTAGTAAATAACAAAATTATTATTTATTGTTAAACCGCATTGTAAAAATTTTTAAAAAAACAAAATGTAAATATTGTAAATACAAATTTTTAAGATAAGTTTATTGGATTTGCTGAAATCTAATAACATATGTTAAGCTCACATGTATATTTTAAAAAATTTACTAAATATTGTTAAAATAGATTGTAAATAAATTTATTATTAAAAAAAAAAAACAAAAAAAAAAGTATACTTTCCAAAAAACTAATTCAAAAAATTTTAATTCAAAAAATTTTAATTCAAAAAATTAATTAATTCAAAAAAAGAATTAATTCAAAAAAAGTATTAATTAAAAAAAGAATTAAATCAAAACAAGAATTAATTCAAAAAATGAATTGAAAGTTCAATTCAATTCAATTCAAAAAGAATTAATTCAAAAATAATTAATTCATGCTTGAATTAATTCTTTGAATTAAAATTGAATTTTTCACAAAATGAATTAATTATTTTTTAAATAATTCAAATCTAATGCAAGAATTATTTCAAGCATGAATTAATTCATTAATTAAAAAAATAATTAAAAATAATGTGAATTAAATAACAAATTGAATTAATTCTTTAAAGGGTGAGTATAACTACGAAACATTTTGTAGAAATAGAAAATATTTTTATAGATATTACGAAGTTTTTTTTGTAAATAAGAATTTAGTTTATTTTGACAAAAATATGTCGTCAAAATATTTTGTATAATTACGAAATATTTTGTGCATATAACGAATATTATGTAAAACTGTATATATATATTTATTAGAGTTCGTTTGGTGACAATGTCACTTCATCTGTTTATCGGATATCATCATTTTTGTAAAGGATTTAGGGGAGCTAAAAATAATGCCGGTATTTTTTTGGAAAAATTTTCACTCCTTGGGGTGGTTCAAAGCATCTGAAAACGTGGATTTTGAGCTGATTTTTCTGCAGAGAAAAAACGGCTGAATATATTGAAAATCTGATTTCACAGTCGATGCTACAGCAAAAATTAATACAATAGCAGTTTTTTGAACTCTTAAAAAAAGTTCCAATAACCCACAGCAGGGGGCGGAACAACCTATTTTTTTATAAAAAAAATTAAATTATTTTTTTAATCATGCACGATGAAGAGGCAGTTTTTGCTAAGAAAATTGGTACAAAAAGGACCTTTCTATCATAACCCATTAAAAAGTTATAAGGCTTCAAAGATTTTTTTCTAGTGGCAAAATTATTAAACACTGACCGAAATTTGAAAATTTTTTGGTTGGGTCAGCGGTCTGGACACCCGTTTTCGATTTTCCTCTCAATGCTGATTCCAAATCTGGTTTCCAAAATATTCCGTAACGTCAGGTTTTTGAGATAATTGAGGTCAAAGTTCACAAAAAACGCATTTTTGTGCATTATTGAGAGCATTTTTTTGTGATGTTTTTGAATAATATTGTGGGATCATAAGACCTGTTTTATATTAACATTTCAATGCTGATTTTGAATCTAGATTTAAATTTTTCTATCACGTCATGTTTTCGAGAAAATTGCGGTCAAAGTTCTTAAAAAAACGTGTTTTTGTCCATTTTTGAGAGCTTATAACTTCTTAACGGGGATAGAACGAAAAATTTGGTATCATTTTGTTAAGCTGAAAATGCCTTTTAATTGTGCAAATTTAAAAAATTATTTTAAAAAGAAAATGGAAAAACCTTATATTCCCGCCCTCTGTGGTGGGTTTTTTGAACTTTTTTTAAGAGTTTGAAAAACGACCATCGTATTATTTTTTGCTGTAAAATCGACTGGTGAAATCAGATTTGCGATATTTTCAGCCGTTTTTGCACCGCAGAAAAATCAGCTCAAAATTCGCGTTTTCAGATGCGTTGAACCACCCCAAAAAGCGTTTTTTTTCCAAAAAAATACTGCCATTCTGTTTAGTTCGCCTAAATACTTCAAAAAAAAATGATGATACCCGCGTATCAAATTTTCAAAATTAACTCTAATATTTATATTCCATTTTCTACTTTATTTTCTAAAAAAAATGTACAATTTTGTTGTACCACTGGAAATTTCTGTCTTGGTTAATTTTTTGTGTCGTCATTTTTTTTTATTGTAGATTACCACTTGCAAAGAGTTGTAAAATCTGATTAGCCTTTATCTCCCCAGCACTGTTAAAGAAGATTAAAGATCGTTTTACTGTATTTTTTAAACCGTTTTAATACTGCAATGCAAATTTTATTATACTTCCTATAATTGCATTTTTTGAGAGAAATAATATTGGTTTGCATTCATTTCTTCATATCTCCGTAGTTTTCGAGAAAATTCCAAAATTCAATTTTTGAGCAATTCAAACGCTATTATTGCAAAAAGCGATCGATCGAAAATTTAAATTTGTTGTTGCTAAATTATTTTTCGACATAAAAAGAGAAATTTATGGAGGTCGCTCTTTCAGGTTACTAATGGCTTAGATGAGCCGTGTTAGGTTTTAAAAATTGTTCGTTATAAAAACAAAAAAAAAAAAAAAACTAAGACATTTTCCATATGAAAAAAATTCTATATTATGTGAAAATTTCTTGTAAAGAAAAATTACACGAAGCCGAATGTAGCGCTTCTACTTGTTTATTAATTTTTTTAGAATTAAAAAACTTCAGATAAGTACATTTTGGAAATTTTTTACTTCACTGTATTTAACTTAACAGTAGCTTTATAGATCCAATAACAACAACAAACAAAGTAATTGTTTAAATTTTTGTACTTGATTTTTGTTGTTTCTCTTTTTATAAAAAAAAGTTAAAAAAAAAATACAAAAAGCATTCATACCAACACATTGCAAAAAAAAAAAAAAAAAATAATATAAAAATTTCCTGACTTTCAACATTTGTTAACTGGTAAATTTTAATCCTTGTTTTTTGCTACTGCTGCTGTTGTTTCAACTTTACTTTAACAGCCTCATTGTTGTTAACTGAAATACACTGACACTGTTTTATAGTGACCATGCAACATGAGAATATGATGTGTTTGTTGTTGTTTTTTTTTTGCTGCTGCTTCTGTTATTGTTGCTTGTATAGTGTTTATTGCCATTCATCAACCTGAAACCTTGAATAATTAAAACAGTTTCTGATTACCAATGTACCATTACCATCCAGAATTAACACCACCAACTCTTCCCAACCAACAAACACGTTTACTGCCATCACTAACATTACCAGAAATGGTACTTAAATCAACAAACAACTCAACTTATTTTTACATTTGCTGGTTTTGTTTTTGTAGCAGTATTTGAAGTAGAGCGAACCATTTGTTTGGTTGACGGTATTTATTGATCTGTTTTCGTAGTCCTGAAGTTTTGTGTATATTGGATGTTCCGGTTCGGGTGTTCTTTCAGATTTGCCGGGAATACTGGTATTTTATACTCGATTTCCGGCAAAGTTCTGGAACCGTTTGTTGTTCGTAAAGGGAAGGTTTTTTGTCCCTGAATTCGTAATATCAGAAATTAAAAAAAAAAAACAGGGCAACCGGTACCAACACCCTGGAAGGCACTAGTTTCTATCATCGCTACTAGTGTTGTTTTGGGTTATTTTTAACATCATTGCTGTGTTGTTTGTTGTCAGCATCATCATCAACGTTGCTAGCCATCATCATTGTGATCATCATCTTGCATTTATGGGTGACACAGGAAAACCATTGTGTGTGTGCAGGAACACCTATATGGGACATTTCATGGCAAATCGAACACTTTTTTTTTTAGATTTTCAACGTGTCGATTTTTGTTTTTGATTTTCATTTTTTGGAATTATATTTAGTTTTTTAAAATTTTTTGTGAAAAACTTCTATTGATTCTACAAATTTTTTGCCTGGTAAGATCGTGGGATTACGATTATTATGGTTATTTTCTCGATTTTTTGAAAAATTTCTATTGCAGTGTTCCAATTTAATTCAGGAATACGGCTCCAATGGTCCATCCAAGATGGGTCAATATCAAGAGCGACTCCAGTTAATTTTTACCCGTAACATTTTTTCCAAACAAACTAATAGTCCATCTCTAATTTTTAAGGGGGAGGGCACCCATATAAAATAACATTTTTTAAAATTTGCTCCAACCGCTCTAATTGTCATTAAAGTGCCCCTTGAGCAGTCAACTGTATAATCGACCAACAATTTTGTTTTATTCAAAAATTTTTTGGAACATACCTACTAGGGCGTCCCGTCAAAGACAAACTTTTGAATTTCGTGTGATAATACTTGCCGAACGATGGCCACGGAATAACTGATTGTGAAAAAATTTATAAAAAAATGTTTACAAGGGCATCTGCAGTCGGCAACCAGCCGTAAAAGTTCGAAAAAATAAGTTTTTAAACTAAATCAAGCTCAAAAATTAGGAATTAGGAGAAAAATATTCAAATAAATTCGAAAATAGCGATTTTGGACCACAGATGCAGATTTTAAATTAAAAAATATTTTTTTTTATCCAAATTGGTCTCAGAAGTAAAAAAATGTTGAGTATGTTAAAAAAAACACGACATTTCCCCAAAAATGCTGAACAGCATCTTTGGACCAACATCGTTGCTCAGCATTTTTAGACAAAAATCGAGTTTTTATATATTTGTTTTAATATTTTTTAGATAACATACTTAAAATTTTCACACTTTTGGGACCAATTTGGATAAAAAATAGTTTTTATGTTTAAAAATCAGCATGTGTGGACTAAAATCGCTGTTTTGGAATATTTTAAATATTTTTCCCATTAGCCGGATGAGGTTAAGTTAAAGCGTGGATTTAAAAAAATAGTTTAAATAATGATAAAACTGTATAACTAATAAATCATAATAAATGAATTTGTTTGTATAAACCACGAGGGGGAAGTGCCCCCCCAATGACTTCTGCCGGCCCCCATCCCCATAAACATTTTTTTCTTATAAACCTATACTCCATCACTTTTCTCTACCCGTTCTAATTGCTAAAAGAGTGCCCCTTAAGGGCTCACGTGTTTTACTGACCCACAGAATTTTTTCAATCCAAACATTTTCTCAACACATGTCTATTAGGGATATAACTTCTTGCAATTTTTGCAAATATCAAAAATACCACCCCATAGCCGTGTAGAGCATGTAAGAATATAAAAAAATATTGTGCCACTTTTCCTCTATCGTGAAAAAAGTTTCCGCACGGAAAGCGTTGAAGTTTTGTCTATATTCATTTATTTATTTTTTTTTATCAAAAGAGTTATTCTTGTCTTAAATAAGTTATTTTTTATTGAAACTCTTATATAATCTTCAATACCGAACTATTTTTCATAAGTCTAATGCAAAATTTTGATCAAATCGCGATATTCAAAAAATCATAATTTTTAAAAAAATAAAAATAAAAATTTAAAGCACTTAAGAAATCTCTTTCGGTCCGGAAACTTTTTTCACCGAATCAACCTGAAAATTAGTTTTTATTATTAGAACAACATTCCCCAGATGGTACTGTAGTTGTATTTTGCACTCAAAAAAAGTTATATCCCTAAGGAAGTATAATCCCCACTCCCTAAGTGGGCTCCCACTCAAACTTATTTTTTTTTTAAATTGTATCTATTGAAATATGTATTGGAAACCTCTTTAGGGGTTCATATAGGGGGTAAAAATGGGTTGAAAATGTTGAAGGGTAAAAACTAATAGGGATCGGTCTCACAAATAATCCCTCGCGGACGCACCATTGGACCGGTAGGAGCTGACTCAGTAAAATAAATTTATTAAAACTGAAAAAAAAAAATTATGTGTACCGCCTTAAGGGTTGATGATAAGGGCAGAGATGGGCGCGTGGGTGATTTTTGACTCACTACAAAAAAAAATTTTAAAAATACTTCAAAATTTTCATCAATATTTATAGTTCAGCGAAATTTTACATTATTTTTTGCTTTTTTATTTTAAAACTTAAAAACAAAAATTGGAGTAAAAGAAGTTTGAGTAAAGGAACAAGCTCCGTATTTGCACTTAAAATAATAACTCTGTAAAATGACTGTAATCTCAATTCAACAGACATTTGACAGAGTTTTCTGTCAAAATACAGATTTAAAGAAAATACTTTTTATTTTGTTGTGACAAAAAAGCAAAGTTTCCTCTGTTATATTACTTTTTTACTTTGTAATCTTAATTTTACAGATAATTAACAGAGTTTTCTGCTAAAATACAGATTTAAGCGGCGTTCGGACATAGCGCCCAAGGTCTTTTCGCCCAAAACCGTCAATGTCATATCGCCAAAGCTGCGACATATAGCCCAAAATGATAGGTCTAAAAATGTGATTTCTCCCAAAACAAAATTGTCAGTAAATCCGAAATATTTTTTTTGTGCGAAATGTCGAAATTACGACTTCTATGAATTGTTTTTTTGTAATAAAGGTTCTCTGCGTAGCCGGCCTTCGGCCTCTCTGCAAACCAAAGCTATTTTGGTTATCAGGCCTTTTTGATGCATCATAAATATGATAGTGTAAAGGCCTGCTACCTAGAAAACTTTACTTTGCGGAGAGGGTGGGTTTAATGCATGGATTTTGTAATCCCTAAGCCCGGACGAAGGCCGGCTACGCATAAAAACTTTAAAATATTGTGTTAAAAAAAAACAATATTGGTGAGTTTTATGATTATTTTTTTATTTTGTTGGGTTCTATGACATTTTTGACAATTTATATTAATTTAAAGGAAATTGTAAAAATACCCAAAAATAATGGCCATATCGTCCAAAAAATTTTGCAACAACAACTAACACACATTTTTTTGGGGTAGAATGACTTTTTTAAATTGGGCGATATGCACTTGGGCGCTATGTCCGTCCGTACGCCGATTTAAGCAAAATACTTCGTATTTTTTATGAGTATTATGAGTATTTTGAGTTTTTGTTACCAAACATCAAAATTTTATTTGTGTGTTTTTTTTTTTTTGTGAGAAAAAGTTAAAAAAGTAGCAAAAAAAGTTATTCATTTTTTTTTCAGAAATCTTATACAAATTTTACAAAATAACATGCATTTAACTAAAGTCTGTAAATTTACAGTTTTTCTGTAATTTTTTTTGCATCAAATGCATTTTACAAATTTATGTAAATTTACCTACTTTTTTTTGTTAAATGGTGGTTTATTTAACCAATATTTTTTTTAGAAACTTTGTAAATTAACAGTTTTTTTTGTCCAAATCATTTTACAGAGTTTTAAAGTCAAATTAGAGAGTTTTCTTTGTCAAAAAGATTTCATATTTAACCAATATTTTACTAAAAACTCTGTAAATTAACAGTTTTTTTTTGTCAAAATCATTTTACAGAGTTTTTTTAGTAAAATTACCAAGAAATGTTGTTAGCTGGAAAAGTATGGTGTACTCTGTTAAATTAGCAGAGTTTTTCTGTAATTTAACAGAGTTATTATTTTGAGTGTGAAAAAGTTCAATATCTTTTGAACGGATCATCAAACAAATTTTAAAATTTACCACGAAGATGTTTTCAAAGAGTACTAAAATCTTTTAAAAAAAAGGAAAAATCTTTTTTTTTTTAAGTGCCTGATTTGACATGGAGTACCCTATATGTATGTGTTTACTATGTGATTGAATGCGATTGTTTGTGTGTGTGTATTTGTATGGCCATTCTCTCTAACACCACTAAACAATGTTTGTTTTTAGCTTCCACTACAAACAAACGTGCTGTTGTTGTATTTTTTATTTTGTTGTTGTTGTGGCGTTGTTGTGTATTATCCTTTGCAAACTTAAATAGAAAGTTGAGAGTAGAATGAGAGAAGAATGAAAATATATATAAATAAAAAATGTAAACATTAAGTGGTTTGGTTTGGTTTGCTTTGGTTAGTCTGTTGTTTCACCATTTTTCCACTTCAGCAGCAACGTGGGAGTTTAACTCAAATTTCCTTTTTTGTTTCAAATTTATATGCAGAGACACAGGGTACCTGTAAATTACCCTTTATCTATGCATGTGTTTGTGTGAGAAGTAATTTTCTTGTCGAATTGATGAGTATTTTTTTATTTTTTTTGTAAATTTGATTAGTTGTTGCGTTGTTTTGTTTAGTGTAATTAAGTTAATTATCAGATTTTGAAATTATTGGCCATCTGAGCGTATAATTGTTACAAGGAAAGATAAAACAGGCGGTGGGGCATACCATTTCCCACGCGATAAATGTTTTTAAATTCATTTGTTATGCTTTTTGCACTAAAGTTATACAATTTTATCATTAGTCTAATTATTTTGTTTATCCACGCCCACAAAAGGAGGCGGAATAAAACAAATGATAGTTTCTTGTCCTCTGGATCTAACTGCAGTACCTTCAACTTTTTCTGACATAAAAATGTTTTATTTGCTTAGAAAATCTACAAAAAAACGTTACACGTAGCGTATTTTAAAGATTGGTTTAGTGTCTTAAGGGGGAACTTTTTTCCCCCTGCTTCGATTTTTCACAATTCCGAACTTAACTAGCTCAAGACCATAAGACAAATTCCTGCCAAACTTCAAGAATCTAGCTGTTTTACTTTGGACTGTATAGTGTCTTTCACAGACGGATGGACAGACGGAATCGCTTATAAGCGATCACTGATCAATTAAATATATACTTCATGGGGTAACAGACTTATATTTTGATGCGTTACGCAAGTGACTGAGGCTATAAAAATATATAGGGCATTCCAGGCCAAATCACTCACTTTTAGACCCGACCACTTTCGATTTGTTTTATTTTTGGATATATTTTGGCACTTATTAAATGCAACTTGGACACCAATTTTCAGCCTTTTACTCCAAGATGTTGTTAAGTAATCAATTTTTCAAAATGGCAATTTTTTAAAAAAAATAAAAAAATTTCAATTTTTTTGTTGGTATTTAAATGTAGTTTTAGAAAAAAATATTTTAAAAATTATTCGAAGTAATAACCACTTATTTTTTAACGTTTAAAAATTAAAATCGACTTTTTAAAAAAGTCCGAAACCTTCGATTTTTTTTTAAAACATCCAAAAGTACTACTCTAAATTACGCAACTTTTAAGCCATAACTCGAGATGTGATCACAATTTGTTCTATTTTTTTTTAAATTTTGAAAATTGCACCTTTTATTTTTTGACTCTGATTTATTTTATATTGTGCTCCAAAAAAAATAAATTGTTAGATACTGACCCTAACTTACCCTAGATATATTCATATCAAGAAAAACATACGTCTCACAAAAATTAAGAACGATCGGACATGGGTAAGGCGTTCCGCATGGAAATTTAGAAAACGGATTACAAGGAACAATATGAATTTTTTCTGTTTTAATTTTTTTTTGGTATTTTTAGTTCAGTTTAAATTCAAATGGTCACAGAATTGTAATACGGACTAAAATACCTCTCTAATAAGGTACCGAAAACTAAAATCGGTGGAAAATCAGCCAAGTTATTAGAACTTCCCCAGGCATCTAACGTGTGACAGACCACTTGATTAAGCAATACAATCCGATTTTTGAAATTCATTGAAATTTTCTGCTTCAACAACATTTTTTTATTCTTTAAGTTCAAAAAAATTAGATGAAAAGTATTTTTCATATTGTGTTTTGCTAACTTGATTTAAATTAATGCTAAAAATGCCTGCATTTTCAACACCCTTTTGAAATCTCTTTTTTTAAATTTATTTTTTTTTTTGTTTTAAAATATGGAAAAACCAAAAAAATATTACACTGGAACATAAATAATAAAAAAAAGTTATTACAGTAGAAAATTTCAATAAATTTAAAAAAAGGGACTCATATTCTTTACTCAAGTGGTATGACACATGCTAGATGCCTGGGGCAGTTGTAATAACTTGGCTGATTTTCAACCGATTTTAGTTTTTAGTACCTTATTGAAAAGGCATTTTACTCCACATCATAATTATTTAATTACTTGAATTAAAACTTAACTTAAAATACCAAAAAAATTGCGAAAACAGAAAAAAAATCATATTTTTCCTTGTAATCCGTTTTTTAAACTTCAAGGACCATGCTAAACGCCTTACCCATGTCCGATCGTCCTAAATTTTTGTGAGACATATTTTTACCTCCAAAAGAATATATATATGGTAAGTTAGGGGCAGTATCTACCAACTTATTTTTTTGGAGCACCATATAAAATACATAAATCAGAGCCAAAAAATAAAAGGTGCAAATTTAAAAATTTAAAAAAAAAATGGAAAGAATTGTGATCACATCTCGAATTGTGGCTTAAAAGTTGCGTAATTTAGAGTAGAATTTTTATAGTTTTTTTACAAAAAAATTGAAAGTTATGGACTTTTTCAAAAAGTCGATTTTAATTTTTAAACATTAAAAAATAAGTAATATTTACTTCGAATAATTTTTTAATATTTTTTTTCTAAAACCACATTTAAATACCAACAAAACGTTGTCCAACTTTTTTTAAGGTATGTACATTTTTAACTGGTCAAAATTAATTGAAAATTTCAAGTTTTTAATATTTTTGATTTCTCAACAGTATCTCGGAATAAAAGGCTGAAAATTGGTGTCCAAGTTGCATTTAATAAGTACTTACTAAAACATATCCAAAATTAAACTAAATCGAAAGGAGTCGGGTCTTAAAGTGAGTGATTTGGCCTGGAATGCCCCATATACTTCATGGGGTAACAGACCTATATTTTTATGCGTTACATTTGGAATGACACAGTGAGTGAGGGTATAAAAATATATGCAAGATATAGTTATTTGAAATTAAAAAAAAAAGTTCTGTTCCAAACAATCGTTTTCAGAACGCACCATATTAACCTGCAACTGATTCTACTTAACATTCCAGAATCAATGATTTTTATTTGAAATTGTCCCGAAATCAATCGTTTTTTAGAGCAAGTAGTTTTTTTTGAAAAAATAATTTTACATAAAAAAAATTTGTTGTGATTACCATAGAATATATTCAAGAACCTATTGTAATAGGAATCTGCTCCAAAAAATTTTCATGGGTAGAGCTTTGAAACTAATTTGAGCCAGATCCGATCATTTTAACCCATAGCGTACTTCAATCAAAGTTTTTGGCTTGTTAAAAAAATTGTCATCAAAATTTTTTAATTTAGATTGAAGAGCATGGACTTAAATGGTCTGATTTGGCTCAAATTAAGTAAAACTGAATGTTTGGTCTCAAGCACTACGGATTAATTTAATCCGATTGGCCACAAATGTGTACCACATAACTTTAAGGTCTAGAAGAGTACAAATTTCTCCGGACGTTCAAAATTGGAAGAAAAGTTATTTTGCCCTACAAAAAATTTCCAGTCTAATATGCATATGAGGCATTCCACACCAAATGTCCTGCTACAGAAAAACATGTGTCCCGTAAATTTCTGAAAAGGTTGTTTGGATAGCCCTATATGGAACTAAGAAAATTGCGTTTTTGGTTTTTCAAATTTTCAAAAACTGGGCTTAGGAGGCGTGGTCAAATGTTGGAAAAATGGTCAAATTTGTGGCGAGTTGCCGTGATTAAATATTTATCACATTAAAACGGAATGCACCACAATGTCAAAAATTTACATTCTTGCATAGTTTTGTATGGGCTATCGATTAAATTTTTTTATTTTTTTTTTATATTTTCAGAACCCGTTTCTGAAAATTTTACAAAAAAAAAAATTTAATCGATAGCCCATACAAAACTATATAAGAATGTAAATTTTTGAGATTGTGGTGCATTCCGTTTTAATGTGATAAATATTTTTCCAATATTTGACCACGCCTCCTAAGCCCAATTTTTGAAAAATTTGAAAACCAAAATCGCAATTTTCTAAGTTCCATATAGCGCTATCCATACAACCTATTCAGAAGTTTACGGTACACATGTTTTTTTTTTCGCTGGACATTTGGTGTGGAATGCCTCATATACAAAATATTAATTTGCTTATAAGACGCGAAAGCGAATTGATCTAGAAAAACCGGGAAGCACGGGTATCTTTATTTTAGCTCTACTTTCAGAATTTTTTGGTCCCGATCATGTGTGCAATTAAAAGCTTAATTTTGTCGTACAGTGTAATAATTAGGTACTTTATTTGTCGTTAACAAATTAAATCTTACGAATTAATTAGTCGTACGTAGACTTTTTGCGGCCACTGTATATCTTTAAAATTTCTTTAATTTTATTGCCCAATCCTTAATCCCCAACATTCAGTATTGCCAGAACTAATCATTCATTTCAACATTGTACCACTAAACGTGTGATTGTGATTTTTTATTTAATATTACTCATTCGCCACACATATTATTCATGCATGCAATATTTTAAAGTGAAAAAAATTCATAACATTTAAATTTTTTTCACAATAACTATACAATGAAACCCTTGTCATTGTTTTGTTTTTTTTGTCAGCAAACAAAGTGTTTACATTATCAAAGGTCAAATCTATACCTGCTAAAAAACACGTTAACAACTCATGCGAAAAAAATAAAACGAAATAATGCAGATTTTCTTTTAAGCCATAAAATTGTTCAGCTAAAAAAAATGTTGCTAACAACCTCAGGTGTCAAATGACAGCTAATCCAGACTATTTTTTCTCTTGCTGTTATGTAATGCCTAACATTCCACACAAAAGCTTATCACAAAAAGGACATCAGGTGTTTAGCCTTTTTTATATATTCTTTTTTTGTTTTTTTTGGGAACAGAAAAAATATTTTAACATTTTAATGAAAATGTTATAAAACACTTTACAGTTAATTGGATTTTTGTAAGCATTTAAATAAGCATGAAAAACGCAAAAAAACCAACCTCTTGATCATACTTATAAACAAAAAAGATTGTTATCGAAACCAGCTGAAAAATGTAAGGAAAAACTTGTGAAATGTTTTTTTAAGGGAAAACAACGATTTAAAAACACACTTTACTAAAAATATTAAAATTTTTTCCTTGTTGGTACACACAGAAAACAGATTCAGTTGTTGCAACTGAATTGTTTGCCAACTGAATTTTTGCGGTTGCACCAACTACCACAATATTCAGTTGCCTCTACTGCCAATTCAGTTGTCTCTACCGGTAAATATCTATTATAAGAACCGAATATTTTTGTGTTAAAATTGACATTGGTTAGAGTGATCGAATTTTAAAAAGCGTTATACAGTTGTACCAATCAATATTTTTTTTAAACTGTTTCTTTTGAAATAAAATTTTTAATATTTTTTCAAGCAATTTTACTAATTTATTTAATATCAAAATTGTTATAATTTAAAAAGTGAAATAAATACATACAATAGAAAAAATAAATTACAACTGATAATTCTGATAGAAAAAATTTAAAATCTAAGAATTTTTCTAAAAAAAAAATTGTCTTAGAATCTGTGAGACTTTCTAGAGCAAAAATAACTCGATGTCAAAATATATCTCTTAAGAAAAGATGTCAATGAAAAAATCTAAAAAAATATCTCAGACTTCTAGATTTTTTTTTTTTATAGAAACATATCTCAGAATCCGAGGATTTTTCTACAGAAAAAATGTCTCAGAATCTGTAAAAGAATATCTTAGAAAATAAAATACTTAGAATATCTTCTAAAGAAAAAATGAAGAAGTATCTGAGAATTTTTCCTATTGAAAGGTCTAAGATAATGAGGAATAGTCTCAAATTCCGAAACTTTTCCTATAGAAAAAGTCTCAGATTCGGAGAAAAAGTCTTAGGTTTTAAGAAATATTTCCTACAGAAAAACTCTCAGATTCTGATAATAGTTTTGGGTAAACCTTTGTTAATTTCAATATTCTGGCATTTATAAACCTTAAATTTGTTACCACTCACAGGATATTTTGGACTCTATGGATTTCTTGGAAACTGTTCCATAGGTTTTTATAGTTGGCTCAAAATTAAAGTTGTGTGCGCAAATATCTAAAATAAGATTTATTGATTTAAATTGTTTGTATTTCGGCCATAGTATCAACTTACCGTCAAAATTTTTAGTTTTTTTCACAGAATTTTAAATTAGTTTTATTTTAAAATTTAAAACACGTCTAAACACAATAACATTTTTCTTTTAACTAATTTCTATTTTAATTTTTTTGACGTTTTAGTTTTGTAATCGAAATTAAATCCTAAATACCAATTATTAGTTAAGAATACCAAAACAAATTTATAATTTATAATATATAATTTTTTTTGGAGCACCATATAAAATACATAAA
The DNA here is from genome assembly GCA_963921195.1 of Pegoplata infirma. Lineage (NCBI taxonomy): Eukaryota > Metazoa > Arthropoda > Insecta > Diptera > Anthomyiidae > Pegoplata > Pegoplata infirma. Next base: position 147,189,583 of record OY992540.1, read on the forward strand.
TCAGAGCCAAAAAATAAAAGGTGCAAATTTAAAAATTTAAAAAAAAAATGGAAAGAATTGTGATCACATCTCGAATTGTGGCTTAAAAGTTGCGTAATTTAGAGTAGAATTTTTATAGTTTTTTTACAAAAAAATTGAAAGTTATGGACTTTTTCAAAAAGTCGATTTTAATTTTTAAACATTAAAAAATAAGTAATATTTACTTCGAATAATTTTTTAATATTTTTTTTCTAAAACCACATTTAAATACCAACAAAACGTTGTCCAACTTTTTTTAAGGTATGTACATTTTTAACTGGTCAAAATTAATTGAAAATTTCAAGTTTTTAATATTTTTGATTTCTCAACAGTATCTCGGAATAAAAGGCTGAAAATTGGTGTCCAAGTTGCATTTAATAAGTACTTACTAAAACATATCCAAAATTAAACTAAATCGAAAGGAGTCGGGTCTTAAAGTGAGTGATTTGGCCTGGAATGCCCCATATACTTCATGGGGTAACAGACCTATATTTTTATGCGTTACATTTGGAATGACACAGTGAGTGAGGGTATAAAAATATATGCAAGATATAGTTATTTGAAATTAAAAAAAAAAGTTCTGTTCCAAACAATCGTTTTCAGAACGCACCATATTAACCTGCAACTGATTCTACTTAACATTCCAGAATCAATGATTTTTATTTGAAATTGTCCCGAAATCAATCGTTTTTTAGAGCAAGTAGTTTTTTTTGAAAAAATAATTTTACATAAAAAAAATTTGTTGTGATTACCATAGAATATATTCAAGAACCTATTGTAATAGGAATCTGCTCCAAAAAATTTTCATGGGTAGAGCTTTGAAACTAATTTGAGCCAGATCCGATCATTTTAACCCATAGCGTACTTCAATCAAAGTTTTTGGCTTGTTAAAAAAATTGTCATCAAAATTTTTTAATTTAGATTGAAGAGCATGGACTTAAATGGTCTGATTTGGCTCAAATTAAGTAAAACTGAATGTTTGGTCTCAAGCACTACGGATTAATTTAATCCGATTGGCCACAAATGTGTACCACATAACTTTAAGGTCTAGAAGAGTACAAATTTCTCCGGACGTTCAAAATTGGAAGAAAAGTTATTTTGCCCTACAAAAAATTTCCAGTCTAATATGCATATGAGGCATTCCACACCAAATGTCCTGCTACAGAAAAACATGTGTCCCGTAAATTTCTGAAAAGGTTGTTTGGATAGCCCTATATGGAACTAAGAAAATTGCGTTTTTGGTTTTTCAAATTTTCAAAAACTGGGCTTAGGAGGCGTGGTCAAATGTTGGAAAAATGGTCAAATTTGTGGCGAGTTGCCGTGATTAAATATTTATCACATTAAAACGGAATGCACCACAATGTCAAAAATTTACATTCTTGCATAGTTTTGTATGGGCTATCGATTAAATTTTTTTATTTTTTTTTTATATTTTCAGAACCCGTTTCTGAAAATTTTACAAAAAAAAAAATTTAATCGATAGCCCATACAAAACTATATAAGAATGTAAATTTTTGAGATTGTGGTGCATTCCGTTTTAATGTGATAAATATTTTTCCAATATTTGACCACGCCTCCTAAGCCCAATTTTTGAAAAATTTGAAAACCAAAATCGCAATTTTCTAAGTTCCATATAGCGCTATCCATACAACCTATTCAGAAGTTTACGGTACACATGTTTTTTTTTTCGCTGGACATTTGGTGTGGAATGCCTCATATACAAAATATTAATTTGCTTATAAGACGCGAAAGCGAATTGATCTAGAAAAACCGGGAAGCACGGGTATCTTTATTTTAGCTCTACTTTCAGAATTTTTTGGTCCCGATCATGTGTGCAATTAAAAGCTTAATTTTGTCGTACAGTGTAATAATTAGGTACTTTATTTGTCGTTAACAAATTAAATCTTACGAATTAATTAGTCGTACGTAGACTTTTTGCGGCCACTGTATATCTTTAAAATTTCTTTAATTTTATTGCCCAATCCTTAATCCCCAACATTCAGTATTGCCAGAACTAATCATTCATTTCAACATTGTACCACTAAACGTGTGATTGTGATTTTTTATTTAATATTACTCATTCGCCACACATATTATTCATGCATGCAATATTTTAAAGTGAAAAAAATTCATAACATTTAAATTTTTTTCACAATAACTATACAATGAAACCCTTGTCATTGTTTTGTTTTTTTTGTCAGCAAACAAAGTGTTTACATTATCAAAGGTCAAATCTATACCTGCTAAAAAACACGTTAACAACTCATGCGAAAAAAATAAAACGAAATAATGCAGATTTTCTTTTAAGCCATAAAATTGTTCAGCTAAAAAAAATGTTGCTAACAACCTCAGGTGTCAAATGACAGCTAATCCAGACTATTTTTTCTCTTGCTGTTATGTAATGCCTAACATTCCACACAAAAGCTTATCACAAAAAGGACATCAGGTGTTTAGCCTTTTTTATATATTCTTTTTTTGTTTTTTTTGGGAACAGAAAAAATATTTTAACATTTTAATGAAAATGTTATAAAACACTTTACAGTTAATTGGATTTTTGTAAGCATTTAAATAAGCATGAAAAACGCAAAAAAACCAACCTCTTGATCATACTTATAAACAAAAAAGATTGTTATCGAAACCAGCTGAAAAATGTAAGGAAAAACTTGTGAAATGTTTTTTTAAGGGAAAACAACGATTTAAAAACACACTTTACTAAAAATATTAAAATTTTTTCCTTGTTGGTACACACAGAAAACAGATTCAGTTGTTGCAACTGAATTGTTTGCCAACTGAATTTTTGCGGTTGCACCAACTACCACAATATTCAGTTGCCTCTACTGCCAATTCAGTTGTCTCTACCGGTAAATATCTATTATAAGAACCGAATATTTTTGTGTTAAAATTGACATTGGTTAGAGTGATCGAATTTTAAAAAGCGTTATACAGTTGTACCAATCAATATTTTTTTTAAACTGTTTCTTTTGAAATAAAATTTTTAATATTTTTTCAAGCAATTTTACTAATTTATTTAATATCAAAATTGTTATAATTTAAAAAGTGAAATAAATACATACAATAGAAAAAATAAATTACAACTGATAATTCTGATAGAAAAAATTTAAAATCTAAGAATTTTTCTAAAAAAAAAATTGTCTTAGAATCTGTGAGACTTTCTAGAGCAAAAATAACTCGATGTCAAAATATATCTCTTAAGAAAAGATGTCAATGAAAAAATCTAAAAAAATATCTCAGACTTCTAGATTTTTTTTTTTTATAGAAACATATCTCAGAATCCGAGGATTTTTCTACAGAAAAAATGTCTCAGAATCTGTAAAAGAATATCTTAGAAAATAAAATACTTAGAATATCTTCTAAAGAAAAAATGAAGAAGTATCTGAGAATTTTTCCTATTGAAAGGTCTAAGATAATGAGGAATAGTCTCAAATTCCGAAACTTTTCCTATAGAAAAAGTCTCAGATTCGGAGAAAAAGTCTTAGGTTTTAAGAAATATTTCCTACAGAAAAACTCTCAGATTCTGATAATAGTTTTGGGTAAACCTTTGTTAATTTCAATATTCTGGCATTTATAAACCTTAAATTTGTTACCACTCACAGGATATTTTGGACTCTATGGATTTCTTGGAAACTGTTCCATAGGTTTTTATAGTTGGCTCAAAATTAAAGTTGTGTGCGCAAATATCTAAAATAAGATTTATTGATTTAAATTGTTTGTATTTCGGCCATAGTATCAACTTACCGTCAAAATTTTTAGTTTTTTTCACAGAATTTTAAATTAGTTTTATTTTAAAATTTAAAACACGTCTAAACACAATAACATTTTTCTTTTAACTAATTTCTATTTTAATTTTTTTGACGTTTTAGTTTTGTAATCGAAATTAAATCCTAAATACCAATTATTAGTTAAGAATACCAAAACAAATTTATAATTTAGTAAAACTTTTCAAAAATGAAAAATTTGGTTAAGTTAACCAACATTTTCAGTTGTGGATACTATTACCTAATGTTTTTGGAATTTATTATTTTAAACAAATGATTATTGGTCGAGAGGGAAAATAAAACTAAAAGAAACGGTTGTACTTACTAATTTTTTTTCAAATTTTTTTTTATTTTTTAGTTTGGGTATATTTACCGAATTATTAGTTGTTGATACATCCATTCGGTCACAATTGATTATTAATTATTACTGCTGTTATTTATTTGGTATGGTGATGAAAAATTTACAATAACAACTAAAAATTTATAAGATTTATCAAAATTCCGTTTTCATAATGGAATTCCAACTAAACATTTTTCTGTGTGTAACCCTTTAGAAATAATGTTAGGTTGAGATTGCTAGAAATAGAATTGTAGTGTTGAAAACTGTTAAAATTTATTCTGTAGAAACTATAAATATTCGCAAATATAAAAAACTATTTTCATTAACAAGACAAACCGACATTTAAAACTCTACTGATAATAACACTTACTGGAGTGTTTTGAAACCGGTATGGGAATACCAGAAATGTCTAAAATTTTTAGAAATTCAATTTTTCTCCTTCTCATAAACCCTTATAACAAATATAATTAGAGCCCGTGCTCGATCTGTACTTACAGAAAAAAAGCAATAAAGAATTTGTTTTAACATGATAATGTTTTTAGGCTGGTGTCTAATTTTAAAAAAGTTGTAGGACGCCACCTCAGTTTGACTATATAAGCTAACAATTAACGAAAAAGAAAACTAGAATTACTATTTTCATTTTCTTAAAACCAAAAATTTTAATAACTTGGGTTTGTAACTTGAATAATAATTCACCTCGTGGTGAATAAAACCGGTTTTCACCAGCTGGTGAATAATTTTTTTCATAAATTTTTTTTTCATCAAATTTTTTTTTTCATCAAATTTTTTTTTCATAATTTTTTTCTTTTATCATATTTTTTTTTTTCATAATTTGATTTTATAAAATATTTTTTTTCTCCAATTTTTTTTCCATAAATTTTTTTTTTTCAATTTTTTTTTCAATTTTGTTTTCATAAAATTTTTTTATTTCATCAATGTTTTTTTTTTTTCATCAAATTTTTTTTTCATCAATTTTTTTTTATTTTTCATCAATTTTTTTTTTCCAAAAAAAAAATTTTTTAATAATTTTTTTTTTCATCAAACTTTTTTTGTCATAAATTTTTTTTTTTCATAAAATTTTTTTGCATAAATATTTTTTTCAATCAATTTTTTTTCATTAAGTTTTTTTTTCATCAAATTTTTTTTCATCAAAATTTTTTTTCATTTTTTTTTTATCAATTTTTTTTTATCAAATTTTATTATCAAATTTTTTATTATCAATTTTTTTCTCACCAAAAAATTTTTTTTTTCATATTTTTTTCATATTTTTTTTTTCTTCAATTTTTTTTAAATCAAAAAACTTTTCTTTTCATCAAAAAAATTCATCAAAAACTTTTTTTCATCAAAATTTTTTTTCAACAAAAATTTTGGATTCATTAAATTTTTTTTTTACATAATTTGGTTTTTCGTGAAAAAAAAAACATTTTTTTTTACCAAAACTACTTTTTCACCAAGTCTAAGCTTTTCGCATAAAAATTTTCCATTTGTTTATCAAATAAATATAAAACAAGTGAGAGTGTTTTATTCTTTGGTGTTTTTTTTCATCAAATTTTTTTTGATAAATTTTTTTTTTATTAATTTTTTTCATAAATTTTTTTTCATCAAATTTTTTTTTCATAAATTTTTGTATCATATTTTTTGAAAAAATCTCAATTTTTTTTTCAGCAAATTTTTTTTATCAAATTTTTTATTATCAATTTTTTCTTCACCAAAAAATTTTTTTTCATCATTTTTTTTTACATCAAAAAAATTTTCTTTTCATCAAAAAAATTCATCTAAAACTTTTTTTCATCAAAATTGTTGTTCACCAAAAATTTTGGTTTCATTAAATTTTTTTTAACATAATTTTGTTTTTCGTAAAAAAAAAATCGTTTTTTTTTTAACAAAACTACTTTTTCACCAAGTCTAAGCATTTCGCATAAAAATTTTACATTTGTTTATCAAATGCACATAAAACACGTGAGAGTGTTATATTCATTGGATACGAATCTTTTATACTCTCCAAAATGTAAAAACACTTTTTTGCACTTATTTTTGCACTCACTTACGAAATGTACAGTAGGATGGATCGAATTTGGCTTTTGGGCGAATTTCTTTCCGGCTCACCGACAGATGTGTTGGAATAGACCTAAACACAATGTGGTTAAATTTTCATGCAGATCGGTGGTCATCTTCCGCTGCCGAAATGACGTTGAAAATCCGCGATTTCTTAAAAAATAGTATTTACTTTAAAAAATTGCCAAAATTACAAAAATCACTAAATCTTCTTTTTTATTTCAGTCAGTCCCTTCAATTCGATCATATTTTCTTAGAAAAAAACTTCAGCTTAATAGGACATTGTTAACCCCTCTAAAATGGTTGCCAAAAATGACCCATACATTTTGCCCTAAACTCAAAACTACCAAATTTAAAAAAAAACATTTTTTTGATTTTAAGTTGCACAATCTAAAGTTTTTATTGCATTTATTTCAAGTATATATAAGTTCGTTTGACAAAATTTTTTTTTTGAAAAAATACGAGATTCTTAAAAAGCGCGTGTAAACGGTCTGTTTCCAGGACATTTTGGGAAAATGGCATTTTTTTTTTTTATAAAACTCAACATTTTTAGTTAAAAACTTTTGATTTTACACTAGATTTATTATGAATTATAAAACTTAATATAGAAATGTTGGATTTTAAGAAATTCTTTAACCCTAAACAGCTTTGGGCCCTAAATGACCCATGATGAACAAATGCATCTAGAAATAAACCGCTTTTGGCGGGCGACTAACCATTGGGAACATATTTTTTTAGTTAAAAATGGGAGCGTGAGTAAAGATGGGAGCGTGAGTAGAGATGGGAGCGTGAGTGAATTCGACCAACTCACGCTCACGAAGAAAACAACATTTCTCACGCAAGAAATTTTTGAATTTTGCATACATTTTACGCAGGGTTACATGAGTGTCACATTTTAATTTCACTCAAGCTGAATTTTGATGTGTTTCATTTTTCTGTCACCATAAAAAATCATGCAAACTCACGAAATTTTACTCACGTTTAACAGTGCAATTTTAAAAATTATGTTTTTAATGCAAATGCAACAAAAAAAGTTCAAATAGCATTCAAATAGTATTCCCGCTTAAATGCACCCACCCTTAAAGCTTTTTCCGTACCCACCATTAACCATTTATTTATATTTGACACAAAAAGTAATTCACATTTAAAGAAGAATATTGCTGAATAAATTCAGTAGAATATTTACTTACTGCATTCTGGCATTTGAGGGGATAATGCTTTCGGGGTGGGTGCATTTAAACGGAAAATAGTATATAAACTTGTTTACATAAAATATATGGATCACTTTTTTATTTTGCATTAAAAATATAATTTGTACAAAAGCACACGTGGCACAAATTTCACGAATCACTCGTAAACGTGAGTGAAATTTCGTGAGTTTGCATGATTTTTTTATGGTGACAGATAAATAAAACACTTCAAAATATAGTTATGTTGAGTTTTCGTGAGCGTGATTACAGCGTGAACGAGTTTAATTTGTTTCATTTGCGTGATCCTGCGTAAAATGTATGCAAACTTAAAAAATTTCCTGCGTGAAAAATGTTGTTTTCTTCGTGAGCGTGAGTTGGTCAAATTCACTCACGCTCTCATCTCTACTCACGCTCCCATCTTTACTCACGCTACCATTTTTAACTAAACAAATATGTTCCCAATGGTTAGTCGCCCGCCAAAAGCGGTTTATTTCTAGATGCATTTGTTCATCATGGGTCATTTAGGGCCTAAAGCTGTTTAGGGTTAAATAATTTCTTAAAATCCAACACTTCTATATTAAGTTTTATAATTTATAATAAATCTGGTGTAAAATGAAAAGTTTTTAACTAAAAATGTTGAGTTTTAAAAACAAAGTGAAATTTTCTCAAAATGTCCTGGAAACAGACCGTTACACTGTGGCCGAAATCACTGATCTAGCGGCGCTTAAGTCAAAATTAAAAATTAAGATCGATAAATGTTTTTGCACTGCATCGTTTACCTATACTTTACAGAAAAAAATTACGTTTTTACTTTTGTTTTGCTTTCAATATTCGCACAGCTGTAGGCTATCAAATATACATTTTCTGCAGCAAGTGTATTAAAGGAATTTGGGGCCTAATTACTCAGTGAGTTTTTCTTGACACGTTTAAATCAATTGTTTATACATTTTGAGCCAAAAAGTTTTAATTGAAAGTAAAAGGTATGTTTTAACTAAAAAATAAATGTTTGTGGCCTGAGTGTATCTAGTTTATTATTAGTGCATTATAGAAGTTGACATTTGTGATATAAACTATAGTTTCATGGACTGCAACTTTTGAAATTCGATCGTATTCGGTCCAATTCCTGTTTTGTTTATTATTTTGGGTTATTTTTGTTGTGACGTTTCTGTATGGCGTGCTAGTTCGCGCAAGTTGTTCGGTTTTTTAGGGTCCATCTGCCTATCCAAATAAACAGTATAAACGCGATGCAGACCACAATTTTCAATCGATTTGGCTAAAATTTGAAATTTAAGATTTTTTATCAAAAGAACAAAATTTAATTAATTTTTGACAAAATCGGTCCATGTTATCCCATAGCCCCATTGTTAATTTCCCCTTCCAGTTTTACTAAAAAGCCCTAACCTTGGTATTTTAACAAATATTCTCTTGAAATTCGACTGGTAAATGTTTTTTGTAGCCATAAATCATCACTCTAAATTTTAACGGAATCGGAACATTTTAACTTCTAGTCCCCATACAGGCCACCCTCCCGATATTCACATAAATTTCCAAAAATACATAAAAACACTGAAATAAATAAATATGGTTAAAAATTAAATTCTTTATAAGTTTTATAATCACAAATATGCATTGGGCTTTATTATTATACATTTCCGAATTAAGCGCCGCTAGATTGGATGTTTCGGCCAGTGTGCGTTACACGCGCTGTTTAAGAATCTCGTATTTTTTCCAAAATTTTTTTTGTTAAACGAACTTATATATACTTGAAATAAATGCAATAAAAATTTTAGATTGTGCAACTTAAAATCAAACAAAATTTTTTTTTTAAATTTGGTGGTTTTGAGTTTAGGGCAAAATGTATGGGTAATTTTTGGCAACCGTTTCAGAGGGGTTAACAATGTCCTAGTAAGCTGAAATTTTTTTCTAAGAAAATATGATCGAATTGAAAGGACTGACTGAAATAAAAAAGAAGATTAAGTGATTTTTGTAATTTTGTCAATTTTTTAAAATAAATACTATTTTTAAGAAATCGCGGATTTTCAACGTCATTTCGGCAGCGGAAGATAACCACCGATCTGCATGAAAATTTAACCACATTGTTTTTAGGTCTATTCCAACACATCTGTCGGTGAGCCGGAACGAAATTCGCCCAAAAGGCAAATTCGATCCACCCTAATGTACAGCTCTTTAGGTTTTTTAAAAAAACTTTGCTTTGGCAAGTTCACCCAAATCTTTCGCAAAACATTATCATTATTTAATGTTTTGGACAAGAGTACAAAATTCGCAGGCATTTTTTTTTTGAAAATATGTCAGATTTCACACATGTTTAATCAATAAAAGTTTACTGATTTTGAAATTTTTCTGAGTCATTTGCTTAAAGAGATATTCAATGATTCTGGCATATAATTCCAATAAAAAAATTCTAAAGCTCTGAGGAATTTTGCTACAGAAAAGATTTGAAAATTTATAAAATTGTGCTATAATACCCAAATTTTTAAGATTATGATACACTTTCATATAGAAAATGTTCAGATACTTTTGCAATGTTCCCACCAAAAAATTCTTGTTTTTAGAAAAATTATTCGTATAGAAAATATGTAATTAGAATTGTTTACTTTTTCCCTACAGAAAATTTCTCAGGTTCGGAAATTTTTTTTTTTTCTATTCTATTTTTCTACAGAAAAATTCTATGATACTGTAACGCCCTTTCTACATCAAAATTTTTCTATTAAAAAAGTATCGTTTTCTCAGACACTTTTTTTTAGAGAAAGGCTTAGATTTCCATATGGGGCATTCCATGTCAAATCGGACACTTTGAAAAATTTTTTTTTTTAGATTTTCCCAATTTGTTCACAGTTTTTAGTACTCCTCGAAAACTCCTTAGTGGTAAATTTTCAGATTTTTTTGATGACCCGTTCAAAAGATATCGAAATTTTAAAAATTGGTAGTTTGTTCCTTTACTCAAACTTCTTTTACTCATAACTTCTTTAATAATGCTCCAAATTGCAATTTTTTTTTTAAATTTTTGTTTTTTTACCTACTTAAAAAAATCCAAACAATTTTTAAAAGCGCTCTAGTATGCGATTATTAAAGTTTTAAAATTTAAATCTCATTTTTGAAAATGTTTGTACTCTTCGATTTTTTTGAAATTTTTTTGTGTAAAACTTTTATTGATTCTACAAATTTTTTTCCCAGGAGGATCGTGGGATAACGATTATTACTATTTTTTAAATTTTTCATTTTTCAATAATTTTTCAATCTTAAAATCATTTCTTCTGAACCAATGGTGCGTCATAGAGGTGTCATTTATAAGACTGACCCCCACTAATTTTTACGTCTTAAAATTTATTTGGAACAAACTAATTCCCTATCTCCAATTTCTATGGGGGCTCCCATACAAAACGACATTTTTTAAAATTTTTTCCAACCGTTCTAACTGCCCTACGAGTGCCCTTATAGCAATAAAATTTATGACCGACCCACAATATTTTTTTAGTCCAAACATTTTCTCTGAACACACCTACCCTCTATCTTTAACTGTTAAGGCGGTCCCCATACAATTTTTTTTTATTTTATGTAATTTTTTTTTATTTAATCAGCTTCTACTGATCCAATGGTGCGTCCGAGAGGGGTCATTTGTGAGACCGACCCCCATCTATTTTTACCCTACAACATTTTTTTAAAACATACCTACGCCCTATCTCCACTCCGTAAGTAGGCTTCCATTCAAAATTACATTTTTATAAAATTTGCTCCAACTGTTATTTGTATGGGGGCCTACTTAGGGAGTGGAGATAGGGCATAGGTATGTTTTAAAAAATTTTATAGGGTAAAAATAAATGGTGGTCGGTCTCACTAATGACCCCTCTCGGACGCACCATTGGACCGGTAGAAGCTGATTAAATAAAACAAATTTACAAATCATAAAAAGAAATGTATGGGGACTGCCTTAACAGTTAAAGATAGAGGGTAGGCGTGTTCAGAGAAAATGTTTAGACTAAAAAAATATTGTGGGTCGGTCATAAATGTTGTTGCTATAATCGCACTATTAGGGCAGTTAGAGCGGTTGGAGCAAATTTTAAAATATGTTGTTCTGTGTGGGAGCCCCCGTAAAAATTGGAGATAGGAAATGACCTCTCTATGACGCACCATTGGAGCAGTAGAAATGATTTTAAGATTTGAAAATTACAATGAAATTTTTTCAAAAAATTTAAAAAAATAGTAATAATTAGGGATGAGATTTTATGCACTAAAAATCGAAAATATGCGCTTAAAATATGCGCTAAAAATTTAAAATATGCACTAAAAACCCGTAAAATATGCACTAAAAAATAAAATGTGTGCATTAAAAATCTTGTTTTCATAGAAAAAACCTCTTAAAAATTAAAAAGTAACACCGGGTTTAAAAAATAACATTTGAAACTTTATATTAGCAAAATTTTTTTAGAAATTAAGACAATCTATAAAACAAATTTACAAGAAAAAAAAATAATTTTTCTTGTTTTCAATATAAATTATTAAAATTTAAAATAGTTTTTGAAACAAATAATTTTCAATTTGTGTTTTTGCTTATTTTAAAACCAAAATATGCAAAAATATGCATTTTCACCAAAATATGCAAAAATATGCAAAAACAAATCGATGTCATTTTAACGCAAATTTCTTGATTCGCAAAGACAATTGGTCGATATCATTTTTAGACTATCGACAAAAAACATGCATTTGCATGGAAATCGTTATCCCACGATCCTCCTGGGCAAAAAATTTGTAGAATCTATAGAAGTTTTACACAAAAAAATTTAAAAAAAAATCGAAGAGTACAAACATTTCAAAAATGAGATTTAAATTTTAAAACTTAAAAATCGCATACTATTGCGCTTTTAAGAATTATTTTAGATTTTTTTTTTTTAAAAGTACGCAAAAAAACAAAAAAAAAATTGAATTTTTTTTTTGAAATTTGGACCATTATTGAAGAAGTTATTAGTAAAAGAAGTTGGAGTAAAGGAAAAAACTACCAATTTTTAAAAATTCGATATCTATTGAACGGGTCATCAAAAAAATCTGAAAATTTACCACGAAGGAGTTTTCGAAGGGTACTAAAAACTGTAAACAAATTGGGAAAATCTTTTTTTTTTTTTTTTCAGAGTGTCCGATTTGACATATACTCCGAAATTTGGTTAATTCCATATGGTTGTAGAATTTTTTTTGGTTTCATCGGTATAGGGGTTCGAAAGTTTTCAAGAACATTTTTCTTAGGAACGAATATGATTTCGGTCTAAACGAGGTTAAATAAAAACAAGTAAAAAAGTTAAATTCGACTTGGCCGAATCTCTGAATACCCTCCACAATGCCCTTTTTAATTTATACTAAATTTTCTAACGTGAAAAAAATAAAATTTTTGATTAGAAATATTTTATTTTGTGTAAAACACCTTTTTGTTTACTAATTTTTAAAAAAAAAAATAATTTACTAAATTTTTTTTTTGAGTGTAAAATTTTTTTTGAGTGTAAAATTTTTTTAGAGTGTACTTTTTTTTTTTTTGTGTAAAAATATTTTTGAGTGACAAAAATACGTTGTAAAATATTTTTGTGACTTACCAATGTTTTTTAACATGTTTAACGGGTTTCCAACACGTGGATTTAAGGTGAAGCGAATCTGAAATTTACGGTTTTGCTTATAACTTTTGAACCACTAGACCGATTTGGCTAAAATTCAATACAAACCAGCTCAGGGGAACGAAAAATATATATGCCAAGCTTAAGCATCCTCAGAATTGCCTTTAGAAAGTTATCGTGTTTTTTTATCTCGTAAATTCGCGAAAAACCCTTGCCGAAATTCACTCTTTTGCTCATAACTTTTGAACCAATGGACCGATTTCGCTGGATTGCAATGCCAACCTGACCAGGTAAATGCCAAACATATGTGCCAAACTTCAGGAGACTCTGTAAAATCTTTCAAAAGTAAGCGTGTTTTCAACAGACAGACATACAGACAGACAGACAGACAGACAGACAGACAGACAGACAGACAGACGGACGGACGGACATCGCTAGATCGTCTTAGAATCGAACGAGGATCATGAATATATGTATATACTTTATGGGGTCTTAGACCAATATTTTGTGGTGTTACACATGGAATGACAAACTTATATATACCCTCTATCACTAGAGTGGAGGGTATATAAAAAAGGGTTTTGAAAAATGTTTTCGTTACACAAAATTATTTTTACATAAAAAAAAAAAATAAAAATAACTTAGAAAATTTTTTACAACAAAAATTCTTTAACAAAAAGTTTTTTTAATCAAAATAAAACTTTTAAGCCGAAATTTTATTTGTTTTTTAATTAACAAAAAAATTTTGCGACGGTTATCAGGGAGGGTATTCAGGGATTCGTCTAAGTCGTTTTGACTTTTTTACTTGTTTTTTCTAAAAAAAGCCTTTTTCACTGTAAAACCATAAAAACCACAAAAATTTAAAGAAACGAACGTATGAATAACAAAAAAAAAAAAAAAAAACAAAATTATTAACAATTTGCGGTCAAATTTTAGTGTTTATATTAATACAACATCCACAAAATAATAAATATGTTTAACACAAAAATTTATGCAAATTCTACAGATTTAACTAAATGTTAAAAATATGTTAATTTTTTGTTTCGAATTTTGTATACCAGAAATAAAATTCCATTATACCAAATTAAGTGAAAATTAAATTTAAGAACGGTGGATTAATGGTCAAAACAATGACTGACTGACTGACTGACTGGCTGCCTGAGTGAGTGTGTTGAGTGAGTGCGCAAAGTGAATTTGTATTAAAAATACCAGCATAATTTTTTTTTTTTAACCAGGAAAGAGGAAGCTGAACAGAGAATGAATGACTTAAAAAACGATATGAGCTTAAGTGCTTATTTTAATTTAAAAATTTACATAAATAATATTATGATGATGAAAAATACCCGCGGTTATAAAAAAAAAAGAGGTTGGTTGTTGTTGTGTTTGGTTTTTGTATATTGTTTTAATGCTGATCCAACAGGATTTACGTTAACGAGATTTATTTTAATTTTTTTGTTCTTCCTTCCTTTTTCGTTTAATTTAATTAATTTGTTTAAAATGTTTATGTGTTTATTTTGCAAAGAACGGAAAAAGTCACGATAATGCAGTGTTTAATATAATCTAGGTAATTTTGAGGTTTGAAAACATTACATAATTTTTTTTGAAGATATCTGACACAATGGCTCACATTCCATTCCACACCTAATGTCCCGCTTGACAAAATTCTACACTAAAAAAAAAAACTTGTTAAATGACTAGAAAAAGTCTCGTAATCCCATTTTACCAATATTTAACAGTTTTCCTTGTTTTTTGAACAAATAATTTTCGATCCATATTTAATTTTTTTTTTGTAATATTACAGTTTTTCTTGTAATTTTACAAATTTCTAAGATTTTTTCAAAAAAAATCTTGTACATTTACGAGAATTTCTTGTAAATTTTATTTCGCCAAAAAAGTTGTAAATTTACCATTTTATTGGTAAAAATCTTGTAAAATTACAAAAAAGCTCCTAATTTTTTCTAGGAATTCTCGTAAAATGGGAGGTAGCAATCTAGCAAAATCACGAAACCTCCTTGTAAGTTTTATCGCATCAAAAAATTTGCAAATTTACACCATGCCAAGGAGGCATGGTGGAAAAATGGTCAAATTTGTTCGAGTTCACTTGATTAAATATTTAACAAATCTTAACGAAATGTACCACAATCTCAAAAAATTATATTCTTGTATATTTTTTTATGGGCTATCGATAAAACAATTTTATTTTGGAAAGTTTTCAGAAATAGTTCTGAAATTTGTAATTTTTTAAAAAGTAAATTAATCAAAAATCCGGCCAATTTTTATTTTGTTGTTAAATTTTTTTTTAAGTTTAGATGTTTGTACAACCAAACAAAAAATCAAACGGGTATTTTTCGTATTTTTTAAGAAAATCGCATTTAAATGTTATGGTGTTTTCTTTTCTGAACAAAAAATTGTGCATTGTTAAAATGTTTACTTTTAAAATGTTGAAATGGCCCTGAAACCATGTCGCATTTTTTTCACTCAGAAAAGAACACAAAAAATGCTGTTCTGTACGCAAATTGCCCTGATTTGCTGGTCCGATGGA
Organism: Pegoplata infirma; assembly: GCA_963921195.1. Taxonomy (NCBI): domain Eukaryota; kingdom Metazoa; phylum Arthropoda; class Insecta; order Diptera; family Anthomyiidae; genus Pegoplata; species Pegoplata infirma. The sequence continues at coordinate 147,205,119 of OY992540.1, forward strand.
TGAGTTTTTCGCTTATATTGCCGGCAGCTCAGGTTCGAATCAGGTTCGAATAAAGTAACAAATTTAGTCGATTTTATATGAAAATTTAATTTCTTTTTTTAAAAATTATTAAATTACACTGTGCAACAAATTTTGGGTCATCGCATTGAGCCTCAATACCTTCAACACCATATAAAAGTAGACCATCAAGTGAACAAAATCACCAAAGGGTTTTCAAAGTCAGTTCGGATTTGTTTTTTATAGCCCACTGAAGTTTTCATTTTTTTATCAAAGTCGTTTGGAAAACGTCAAAAATACTATAATAAGAACACATCTGAGCTTCAAAATATGATTTGGTGTCTGCAGTGAAATTTTATGGCGGTTCTTTTCTTAGAACATTTTAACCCTCTAACTGCCATTTTAAGGGGTCATTTTAGTCCTTTTTTAAAAACTAAACACAGAACTCTAATAAAACGTCCATTTAGAGGGTTAAAATGTTCTACAAATATTTTCCTCATAAAATTTCACTAGGGGTTGTCAAATGGTAAAAGTTTGTACGACGTGCGCAAAGTGCTTAAAAAGGGTCAAGTATAAATAATCAATGTTTGTTATTTTTTTTACCAAAGCAGTGTTAAAAAATATCGACAAAAAACAGTGCAAATATACTTTTGAGCTAAAAATGATGTTCTGATGTGTTTTATAAAATTTTATGATGATTCTTTTCTTTGCCCAAATTAACCCTCTAGCTCCCGTTTTAAAGGGTCATTTTTGTCCTTTTTTAAGAGAAATACAAAAAAAGTCTATAAAAAAAGGCAGTTAGAGGGTTAAAATGTTTTACAAATATTTTCTGCATCAAATTTAACTAGGGCACGTCTAAGACAGAAAGTTCGTCCAGCATATAGAAAATGCTTAAAAATTTTAAAGTATTCAATTTTTTTTTTTATTTTTTTTGGGCCGAAATAAAAAAAAAACAAATAAAAAAGTTATATTCGACTTTGTCGAATGTGCTGATACCCTCCACAATGTAAAAAAGTTTACTTGCTAGAAAACAAAACAAACATTAAAAAAAAAATCGACAAAAAAAAATTTTATGGTAAAAAAAAATTCGACGAAAATATTTTTTTTTGTAAAAAAATATGTTTGCACTTGTTTAAATACCATTCGGTGATCAATTCTGTTCACATGTGTCAACCAGCAGCCGAATGAAAGCATTTTGTGTTTTTAGGTTATGTTGAATGTACCACAATTTTCGAGGTGTTCTTACATTTTTGTTCATTCGACATTCGACTTGTTTTTTTTTTTATATTTCGGCCCAAAAAAATATAAAAAAAAAATTTGAATACTTTAAAATTTTTAAGCATTTTCTATATGCTGGGCGAACTTTCTGTCTTAGACGTGCCCTAGTAAAATTTGATGCAGAAAATATTTGTAAAACATTTTAACCCTCTAACTGCCTTTTTTATAGACTTTTTTGTATTTCTTCAAAAAAAGGACAAAAATTACCCTTTAAAACGGGAGCTAGAGGGTTAATTTGGGCAAAGAAAAGAATCATCATAAAATTTTATAAAACACATCAGAACATCATTTTTAGCTCAAAAGTATATTTGCACTGTTTTTTGTCGATATTTTTTAACACTGCTTTGGTAAAAAAAAATAACAAACATTGATTATTTATACTTGACCCTTTTTAAGCACTTTTCACATGTCGCACAAACTTTGAACATTTTACAACCCCTAGTGAAATTTTATGAGGAAAATATTTGTGGAACATTTTAACCCTCTAAATGGACGTTTTATTAGAGTTCTGTGTTTAGTTTTTAAAAAAGGACTAAAATGACCCCTTAAAATGGCAGTTAGAGGGTTAAAATGTTCTAAGAAAAGAACCGCCATAAAATTTCACTGCAGACATCAAATCATATTTTGAAGCTCAGATGTGTTCTTATTATAGTATTTTTGACGTTTTCCAAACGCCTTTGATAAAAAAATAAAAACTTCAGTGGGCTATAAAAAAGAAATCCGAACTGACTTTGCAAAACCCTTTGGTGATTTTGTCCATTTGATGGTCTACTTTCATATGGCGTTGAAGCCATTGAGGCTCATTTTTCTTGTTGCACAGTGTTATTAAAAAAAAAACATTATTAAATAAAAAATAATACGTAATTGAATAAAAAAAAAAAAATACCATAATAAAAAAAAATAAGTTTGTCCATACCGGGATTTGAACCCCGGACCTCCAGTGTCACATGCCACGACACATCCTCTGCACCACAACAGCACCAGTTAACTTGTTCGCTTAATTTGAGTTTTGCTACATGAGAGAATATCAGGGCAGTTTTTCATCCCGTCATTTGATTTCGGGGTGGAAAATATGAATTTTTTACATCACGGTCAGGCAATATTTTGAGAAAAGAACATAATATTTTTTCAAAAGTGTGCATTTTTTTTAGAAAAGAACACAAAAAATTCAAAGTATAAAAAAAAATGTTACAAAATGCTATATTTTTTGACAGAAAAGAAAACGCCATTAGATTCCATTAAAATTCTGTAATTCTCTTGTATTTTATTGTGTCAACATCGCGTATGAGTAATATTTTTTGCGAAATTCGTTTGTTTCGCAAATTCTTGTTACTCATACGCCCTGTTGACACAATAATATACAAGAGAATAACAGAATTTTTATGAAATCCAATATTCAAATGGGATTTTCTTGAAAATTACAAAAACGTCCTTCGATTTTTTTTGTGTGGATAGACAAACATCTAAACTTTTAAAATAAAAATTTAAAAAATGTAGCGGGTGTTTTAATAAATTGATTTTTTTAAAAAATGAAAAAGTTTTAAAACGGGTTTTGAAAATTTTTTAAAACAAAACTTGTGATCGATAGCCCATAAAAAAATTAAACAAGAATGTAGGACTTTTGAGATTGTTCTGCATTTTGTTTTAATTTTATAAATACTCAATCAAGGAATCACGACTCAAATTTGGCAATTTTTTCAATATTTTACAACGCCTCTTAGCCCAGTTTTGGAAAAATTTAAAAACCAAATATTATTAGTTCCATATAGGCCAATCCATACCACCTATTCAGATATTCATTCCTCATTTCTATATATGAAGGTTTTTATTTCAAACGTACCACGACAAAAAAAAAATGTTGTTGGATCAAAGTCAAACTTTGGGACCTTATTGTCCTATAACAAAACGTGGAACAAAAGTTTTCGTCTTTCGGAAAAATGGGCGAGATAGGCGTGGTCAAACATGATAAAATAGAGCAATTTTTGCATGATGTCGCTTTATATTTAATTTTTTCTTCAGTAACTCAAGGATTCTGAGATTTTCGAAACACATCTATTTTATAGTGTTTTGTATGGGCTATCGATTGGCATTATTTGTTTTTGGGAAAAATTCAGAACTATGTCTGAATTTTTCAAATGAAAAATAAAAATCGACACGCCATTTTAATTTTTTTTTTTAATTTAAATTAAAGTTCATTTCATTCTCTACATCATATCAAATTTTCAGCGATCAGTTATTTTTGGTTTTTGAGAAAATTTTTGAGAAAATCTTTAAAGTTTGAATGTCTTATTTAATTTTCCATATCACTCATACGCCACGATACATTTATTTATTTGCAAAAGTTATCTTAACAAAAACTATTATTTCAGTGTTTGCCATACAATTATTGTAGTTTTTGTTAAGATAACTTTTGCAAGTGAAAACTTTTTTGGACAAATTTTGGGTCAGTTCATTGTTTAAGGTTACCACATTATATACTAAAAGATGAAGCCTCAAATCATCTCCTAAAGTGATGCTGCCATATACAAAAAAACTGTTTTTCACGGTTTTCATCATGAAGGTCCATATAACATATATGTTTTTTGTGCACTATTCGTATTGTTAGGGATGCCCTTTTGATTCACAAAATGCAAGTTTTTAATCAAAGATCAAAAAATGAAGAAATCCGCGAATTTAAGGGCTTAAGATGAAAAAATTTAAACCAAATTTACATTAAAAATATTGCTACAAGTTATATCTTTGTTTTCCAAAAATCATTAGCTTTGGAAATTTTTGTGTTAAAAAAGCAGCTGAAAATCAGCCAATCGAAAAACGGAGTACGCCATTCGATTCAGCATGCTCGAAATATATAGAAATGTTGGTCGTACCTCTTGTTTTCTAAAATAGTGGTTCGTTTTGTCACGCAGTGTAATCAAGCCTTATGAAAGTAATTAAATCATCTGATGTTGGAAAATTTTAGTGTCTAAACTACAGCATCTTTCAAAGATGTTAATTTATGTCAAAGCTCTTAAATAGTTACAAGAAAAAACAAAACATCATCACCAGTTTGCTAAATCTGTTAATCGCTATTTAATAAAGAACTCTCAAATATCAAAATTTCAAGGACCTTGTCAAACTAATGTCGCTTTAAACCACCACCAAACTTTATTAAGTCTTTATCCCTCTCCAAAAGAAATTAACAATGTGACTGGTTTCGTAAACAAAAGGGGTTATGAGTAAAAAATATTTGCATTTTATTAAAATTTTGATCTGAAAAGTACTAAAAAAAGGAGTTATGTGTATGTTTTTTGAAAATTTCTGAACCACTGGAAAACCAATAAATGTTTCATACTTTTTTTGTAGTATGTGGATACAATATCGGTACAAGAATTTTTTATAGAACAAACTTTTAAAAAATATCGCGATGGGATGAAAATAAACAGTTTTTTTTGCTCTCCTAAACACTTTCCCAAAAATACATGACTCCATTTTTAGGCGCAGCGACGAAATATAAATATATCCTTTACACCTCGCTAGCTACATTTATTCGTTTTTAAAAATGCTCATTGATTTAAAAATTATCTCCTATTAAAATTAATTGAAATTTTATCAAATACAGTCAAATAAATATCTTAATGCCACAATAAATTTAAAATTACTTAATATTTATAAATTCTTCTTCATTTATCCTCATAATCTCTTATGTTTAAATACATTGTTTACAAAAAAAATTCACAAATAACACAAAAAGCGCAAATTTAATTCCTTTCAATAATTTCTATATACAATTCGAAATATGTATTCTCTAACACCCTCCCACACTTTTCACAAAAATTCCACCCAGCCAAACTGTAAGTAATATTCCACAGAGTAGAGTGTATAAAATCAAAACAGACAGTAATAACAATAATCCATAAAGTAATACCACTAATAGGATTCATAATAAAGGATAACATGCCATAAATAATGGGTAACAAATTTTCTTTATTGAAAATCTAAGCACGTACAGATTCAATTACTTGTTGAACTTTTTTTTATATTTTTATTATTTTATTTTTTCTACCAATGTTTCTTTTTTGGTTTTTGAATGTGTCTTACTGTATTACTTGAGGGGGTTTTATAACCCAGCAAGACATTACTGGGTTAATGGAAAAGTGACGCGAATACAAATGAGTTATCATATTGTACACACAGCCAATCCTTTTCAAAAGACAACCTCACCCTCTGTCCAGAAAGGACTTGGTGACCCCTGTTTTTTTGACAAACGAGGCCCTGTCGACCGATCTTAGGCGGTATAACCTTAACAACCGCACAGAGGAAATTCTGTTGCCAACCTGGAGTGTCAGCGAACCCTGAATGGTCAAAGTGCGTCTCAGGAAGTAGGAGATCGCGAATACTGGATCCTCTGAAACACTGGCTCCAAACACAGCACGTTTGGGTGCTTAGATAGCAGCCCTATCACCAAACTAGGGAACGAAGGCTAGCAACCTACGTTTCTGAACTCAAATTGCTAACGAATCGCTAAAAATAAATAAAAATAAACCGAATTACTTGATGACGACATTTGGCTATCGTATACGGACTATGATTGGATTCTGGAACGTAAGAACCCTGAGAGACAACGACAACATCAACCCAAATATGAATTCCAAATTCCTACAAGTTGAGCGCGAAATGCTAAGATATCGCATATCTATTCTGGGTCTCAGCGAAGTACGCTGGAATGGTGCAGGTGAATATAAGTCACCCACAGGTGACACTATATTCCTATATTCCGGTAAAGAAGTTGGAAGTAACCATGAATCCGGTGTTGGATTATTGCTAACTACCGAATCCCACCGAAGTCTGATGTCGTGGAAACCAGTTTCCGACAGAATTATCACCGCTCGTTTTAAATCTAAGGTCAGAAATGTATCCCTGATACAATGCTACGCCCCTACAGAAGGCGCATCAGAAGAGATGAAGGACCGCTTTTATGGTCAGCTTAATGCGGTCTATGATACCATACCTCGTGGTGATATTATATGCGTATTGGGGGACCTTAATGCAAAGGTTGGTTCTGATAATGCCTCACTTAAGCACGTAATGGGTACTCATGGCTTGGGCACTCGCAATGATAATGGTGAACGTTTTGTAGAATTCTGCAACGCAAGGAGAATGGTTATAGGTGGAACACTCTTTCAGCACAAGGACTGCCACAAGGTGACTTGGCGATCCAGTGATCAATATGGAACTGCCAATCAGATTGATCATTTTGCCATAAGTAGAAGATTTCAGAAATGTCTGTTAGACGTCCGAAGCAAAACTGGTGCTGATATTGGTCAAGCTAAAGACCATTTCTTAGTAATAGCAAAAATCCGTCTACGCACATCTGCTATTCTTAAGAAAGCAAAAGCAGTTCGCCCAACAAAACTTGCTGTTGAACGCCTAAAGAACGCCACCATTAGGTCAAACTTTAGTTCTCAGCTACGTGAAGCAGTTAACCAAAATTATATAACAGCTCAGGTCTCCGTCGCTGCCAAGTGGAATGCTTTAAAAGACACCATTTTAAATTGTGCAAATGTCTCTATAGGACCGGAACCAAAAGGCAGACAACCGTGGATGACAGATAACACATGGGATACTATACAGGAGCGTATTGATATTAAATCAAAATTGTCTGCAACTGAACATCTTACGCCCGAAACTAAGACGCTCTTGGAGGCAAAATATAAATCCATGCACAAAATTGTGCAGCGTGCTGTCCGAAGAGACAAACGACGACATATCGATCTATTGGCTAGTGAAGCTGAAAATGCTGCCCAGGTAGGGGACACCCGTACTGTCTATAAGATCACCAAACAACTAGTCGACAGAAACATGACCATACAACATCCTGTCAAAGACAAAAATGGAAATCTTCTTAACACCGATGAAGAACAGTTGGCCCGATGGCGACAACACTTCTCTGATCTGCTTAATACCGTGATTGATCCCACACAACATCAACAACATCAAGATCATCTACAAAACCACCAGGCAAATGCTAGAATCCGAACATCAACACCAAGCATCTCAGAAATAAGCGCTGCTATCAAACAGTTACCCAATGGGAAAGCTGCCGGAATCGATGGTATTCCTTCCGAAATATACAAGGCCGATTCTACTCTTAGTACTGAAATTCTTTTGCCTTTGATTACCCAGGTGTGGGAGCAGGAGTCTTTTCCGAGCGAATGGAAGGACGGCATAATGGTGAAGATTGCGAAAAAAGGAAATTTGAAAGACTGCAACAATTGGCGGGGCATATGTGTTTTACCAGCAATTTCAAAGATTATAGCAAAAATAATACTCAATCGCATAAAGGAACACCTTGAAAACACAATTACCTCGGCCCAAGCCGGCTTCCGTAGTGGTTTCTCGTGCGCAGATCACATAAACACCATTCGAATTATCATTGAACAGTGTGTCGAACATAATTCAACTCTTAATCTACTTTTCATTGATTTTGAAAAAGCATTCGACAGCATCAATCGTAATTGCATTTGGAACGCTCTTAGTAAGAGAGGTATCCCGTCAAAACTAATAGCATTAATAAAGGAGAGCTATAATGATGCTAACTGCTATGTGTTACATAAGGGGAAGCTGTCTGAACCTTTCCAGGTACTAAGTGGAGTGCGGCAAGGATGCATACTATCGCCACTTCTGTTCTTGCTTGTCATTGAGGACGTACTGACATCAACCTCATTTCAGCGTAGGGGTGTTCAATGGCGTATAGATAACTCCTTTTTAAACTACCTTGCATATGCCGATGACATATGCCTTCTTTCGCATAGAGTTCGTGACCTGGAGATGTCGATGGTTGACCTCCAGTCAAAGTTGGATGGTACAGGTCTAAAAATAAACGCAACAAAAACAAAAGGTCTCTCCATACAAGATAACTCTCCGGCATCTATTAATGTAGGTGATAACAACTATGCCATTGTTAACGAATTTTGTTATTTGGGTAGCATGATTACCGCTGATGGAGGTACTGAGATTGACGTGGAGGCAAAAATCAGTAGAGCTAGAGCAGCATTTGGAATTCTAGCACCAATATGGCAAAACAACAACATTAGTCTTCGAACAAAACTGCGAATTTTTGAATCCAATGTAAAATCAGTTCTTTTGTACGGATGCACAACATGGAAGGTGACCAGTATAATTACAAGTCGTTTGCAAACATTCGTCAATCGCTGTCTCAGACGAATACTTCGAATCTTTTGGCCAAATGTTATATCAAATATTGAGCTACTTCGTAAATCAAATCAGATAGATGTGGCAACTGAGATTCGAAAACGAAAATGGCAATGGATTGGTCATACACTTCGACGTCCGGATGAAAATATCGCCAAGCATGCGTTACGTTGGAACCCGTTTCATCAATCAGGACGAAGAGTTGGAAGGCCTAGAATAACTTGGAGACGTTCCACCGAAGCCGAAATGAGATCTGTGGGTTTAACATGGAACGAAGCTAGAAATGTAGCCCAAAACCGAGTACGGTGGAGATCGACTATTGTTGGCGCCCTATGCTCCAGTGGGAGTTAAAGGAACATATATATATATATATATATAAGACATTACAAGATATACCTTAAAATTGATCAGATCTCTCCATATATGATCAGATATGCTCATATTTATTTATATTTAATTTGAACGGATCTCAAAATTGGTCCCCAGTTTCGGTATATGAGTCGATCTGATTTCAAACAGATCCAGTAAATGGTGACCAATTTTAAAATCTGACAGATCAAGACATAATAATTAAATAAAAATCCAAGCAAATCAGACGTGGGCTGAGGATATCCGATCAGATCTTAATAATTTTTTAAACGGGGAAATTTGTATGCAGACTCTGAAATAATTTTCCAATAGAAAAATTTTCAGATTCTAGGATATTTTTGTTATAAAAAATTTTTTGATTTTATGCCACTTTTTTCACATTCTAAGATATTTGTTCTTCTAAATTTTAAATTCTTTTTCGTTAAATATAACTTTGCTGGGTCATATTGGCAGCAAAAGTGAAAATATATACAATTGAAATGAAAACAAGTAAAATCATAATTTTAGGATGTTTCCAAATGAGTTTGTGTGTGTGTGTGTCTGCCTGTCTGTCGGTTTTTAGAAAATCCCTATTAATATTATAAATCTGATTGTTGGTTTGTCTGTCTGTCTGTCTTTCTGTCTGTCTGTCTGTTCCGCAATAAGTACAGAACGGCTTAACCGATTTTCATGAAATTTTCACCACAGATAGTACTAACCGAGGCGGGAACTATAGGCCATAAGCGACCGCGATCGGACAAATGGGCGTAAAATGCCACGCCCCTTTGTACCATGCTAAAGCTATATCTGCCTGTATGACAATAACGGAAAAACGGCTGAACCGATTTTCATGAAATTTTCACCACAGACAGTACTAACCGAGCGATCGCGATCGGAAAAAGGGGCGTGAAATGCCACGCCCCTTTGTATCATTCTAAAGCTATATCTGCCTGTCCTGCAATAACGGAAAAACGGCTGAAACGATTTTCATGAAATTTTCACCACAGATATTATTAACCGAGGCGGGAACTAAAGGCCATAAGCGACCGCGATCGGACAAAGGGGCGTAAAATGCCACGCCCCTTTGTACCATGCTTAAGCTATATTTGCCTGTCCGGCAATAACGGAAAAACGGCTGAACCGATTTTCATGAAATTTTCACCACAGATAGTACTAACCGAGGCGGGAACTATAAGTCATAAGCGACAGCAATCGGAAAAAGAGGCGTAAAATGCCACGCCCCTTTGTACCATTCTAAAGCTATATCTGTCTGTCCGTCAATAACGGAAAAACGGCTGAACCGATTTTCATGAAATTTTCACCACAGATAGTCCTAACCGAGGCGAAAACTATGAGCCACAATAGAGGGCGATCAAAAAAAGGGCGTAAAATACCACGCATTGAAAGTTATTTCTTTCTGTTTCGAAATCACGCATAAACGGCTAAACGGATTTTAATGAAGTTTTTACCAAAGATAGTACTAACCGAGCCGAAAACTAGAAATTATAATAGAAATAATGTCACGCCCCTTTTTACTATACTGAAAGTTTTTTCTGCATATTCCGTAATCATGCTTAAAAAAAAATAAAATAGATAATAAATAAATAATAACATATCGTGAACCTATATTCAAAATATGCCAACTCAAATTTGACGGAAATGAGTTTCCGATGGCAAATAGCTCCCCTATGTAATACCTATCTGCCATAAAAATTTCAGAGCAAAAAAATAATTTGTTGTCGTTTTACATCCATTTTTGTTATTCTGCCAACTCAAAGTACATATTTTTTTGGTGGAAATAAATGCCAACTCCCATTGTAAATTTCCAAAAATTTTTCAAAAAATTTTTAAAAAAAAATTTGACCACATATCTTATTGCATTTGCCATGCTAAACACGAATCTTGTAAAGATTTTGATATCTAATGACTGGTTCTCGAGATATTGCCATTTTAAAAATATCGGTAAATAGTGTTTGCAAAAATAAAAATTGCTTATATTTATGTAACTTTCAAACTATTTATCAGATTGAAACATTATGAATGGGGAAAATAAAGTCAATGATATAAGCTTTCAAAATAGCTGGTTTGGAGTGACCCTATTGCAATACAGCGTGAGTTACAGAGTGCCAAAGTTGACCACCCTGAGATTAAAAGGCTTTCGGAGCTAGTAACTTTTAAAAATATGCAAAGATTTTTAATTTTTTGTTCAGTTTTATCAACTACCGTACTAAGGATAACAAAAACCAAAAAAAAAAAATTTTAAAAATTTTTCCAAAAAAAAATGTATTTTTATTTTCCGACAAAATATGCCAACTCTAAAAAAATATTTGTTTTTTGATATAGTAATAAATGCCATCTCTCAAAAATATGCAAACAAGTGCAAAATATGAAAATTTTTGCATAGGTAAAAATTGTTTAGAATATTTAAACCATCTTGTGGAAGGTACATTGTTTATTTTTGCAATAATACGCGAAATAACTAGTTTTTTAGCTCTCCTGAACAGTAAGCTTTTTCGAGTTGGCATTTATTGAATATAGTTCGACGATATATAAAAAACAGTTTTCATTAACAAGACAAACCGACATTTAAAATCCTACTGATGATGACACTAACTGGGGTGTTTGAAACCGGTATAGGAAATACCAGAAATGTCTATAATTTTTAGAAATTCAATTTTTCTTCTGCATTTTTTCAACTTGAACCCTTTAGCACGCCCCTTTTTATTTATTTGAACGCTATTTCTGTCTGTTCCGTAATAAAGCATAAACTGCTAAACCGATTAGAATGAAATTTTTAACACAGATAGTAAGTACTTACCGAGGCTGGAACTATAGATTAAAATAGAGCGCGTTCGGACAAAGGGGCGTAAGTTGACACGCGCCTTTGTACTATACTGAAAGTGTTTCTGACTGTTCCTTAATAACGCTTAAACGACTAAACCGATTTTAACAAACTTTTTTCAATAGATAGTACTAACAGAGGCGGGCACTTTAGTATGTATCAACTGCCACGCCTACTGGAAGTTCATTCTGCCTTGCCGCAATCACGTTTTAAACGGTTATTTTAATTTTCACCACAGTTAGTTAGTACTTATTTAGGCGGAAACTATAGACACGACCAGACAAAGGCGTGAATTGCCACGTCCCTTTGCAATACATTGAAATTTATTTCTGCCCGATCCGTACACACGCATTAACGGTGAAACCAGTTTTAATTAAATTTTCACCACAGATGGTATTTATCGTGGTGATCGGTAACCGTGGTGATCTTAAAAAAAAATATATTTTCCTCTTGAACGATATGCCATATTAGCCCGCGATTAGACAAAGGTACTGCGCAATAACTCCCAAATGAAATAACTCCCAAAAAAAAAATGACACAACTCCCAAAAATTTTACATACGATTTGGGACTTATTTCATAATGAAATTAGTCCCAGTGTAGTGGGACTTATTGCACAAATTTTGTTGGGATTTATTTCATTATGAAATAACTTCCAAATGAAAAAAACCCCAACAAAAAATAGATTGGGAGTTATTTCATTTCTTGTTAAGCATTGGGAGTTATTTCATCAATGGTGGGACTTATTTCATTTTAATTGAAAACTATATACACCTCTGTGCAATTGTTTTTTTTTTTTTTTTAATTTTTTCTGCGTAGCCGGCCTTCGGCCGGGCTTAGGGATTACAAACTTCATGCATTAAACCCACCCTCTCCGCAAAGTAAAGTTTTCTAGGGTAGCAGGCCTTTACGCTATCAAATTTGTTATGCCTCAAAAAGGCCTGATAACCAAAATAGCTTTGGTTTGCAGAGAGGGTGGGTTTAATGCATGGAGTATGTAATCCCTATGCCCGGCCGAAGGCCGGCTACGCAGAAAACCTTTATTACAAAAAAACAATGGGAACTTATTTCATTTTCTTTGGCACTTATTTCATTGGGAGTTCTTTCATTTTTTTGGGAGTTCTTTCATTTTTTTGGGAGTTATTATTTTGATTTTAAATTACTCCCAAATATTGGGACATATTTCATTTTTTCTTTGGGAGTTATTTCATTTTTTAAAGTGTGGAATTAATTCATTTTTCTTGGAACTTATTTCATTGGGAATTATTTCATTGGGACTTATTTCATTTGGGAGTTATTGCGCAATACCTTAGACAAATGGGTGTAAAATGACACGTCAATTTGTAATATACAGAACGCTACTTCTGGCTTATTTGCTATAATGCAAAAACGACTTAACCAATTCCTTTAAACACTACTGTTAGAACTAACTGAACGCGAACTATTTGCTATATCAGAACCTGAAAACAGTTGAGCCGATTTCAATGAAATTTCCATCACAAATAGTGATATAGCCAATATTAAACAGCGATTGATAAAAAGGCATATAATGACACGCCCCTTTGTACTTTAGCGTGAGTTATGTCTGCTGAGTAAATTTAATTGCAATTTTCTTCACGTGCTAACTTGTTGCGCGTCTTGTTAAAATGCTTTATTATTCAGGGGTAAATCTCGGATAAGGGAGGCATGATTGGTTTTTCATCCGGCTATCTACAGTCTGGTGTGGTTCTCCTCTCCAATATCCCTGAATATACGCAACAATACAAAAATTTACTTCATGCCTCAAATTAAATGCTATTTAATGTAAGTAAAAAAAAAATATAATGATCGCTAGTTGCAACGGATTTGGGTCAGATGATGTCGACCCTAAGAGCACATTTTTCCCACCCATAGAATTCCAATGGCAATTCTAATGCTCTGTTATAATTTTATAAATTGCCCCTATATAAGATATTTAAATCATTCTCACCACATGATTTTTATTCAATTAACATTCCTCTTAGATTTATTTTTTTAGCAATTCATGGTATAAATTTTGAACATATGAAAAGATATATATATATATTTACTATTATTAGTATAATTTGTTTTAATAAAAATTTTTAATATAAATATGTATATTTTTTGATTAAAATTAATATAGAATTCATTATTTTTTTTTTTTTCTAAATTTTTAGAGATTGTGTAGAAATTTGTGTATATAAAAATGAAAACTCGAGGGTCAGGTGTAAAATCCAAAATTTACAAAGTATATAACAATTCAAAAAAAATGTTTTATATAGTCAATGAACTCTTAAGTAAACTTAATGAACAAAGCAAAATATAATGAGAGAAAAATATGAGATGGTTCGCGTCTCGGCTGAATTCGCCGTACTCATATAAATTAGTTGAACAAGTATATTGTTGTTGGAATGTTAAATAAAAGAAAACAATAATGCAAAAACAGATTTTTTAATTTATTTCAACTTACAATTTATTGGTTTCCATCGCTGTTGTCATGAAAGGCCTTTGATGCAACTGATGTTTTGATTTACGTATTAAGCTGAATTTGTTTTTGCTGTTAAAGAATTTATTTAGGGTTTAAAATTTCGTAATTGTTGATTATTTTACTTCTTTTGCATGTTTCACTAAACCCATACCAATTAGTATGTACTTTTATATTAAACATAAATTTCCACAATAACTTAAAATAATTAAATTTTTTATTTTTTTTTTGTTTCACTCTTCACCTTCAGAAATACGATAAGAAAAAAATTGTAATTTAATGTTCGATATAAATAATTTTTAATTTAATATACAATATAAAAAAAAGATCTCCACGGACAGACGATTTTAATAACCGGACAAACGATGACTGAAATTTTATTGCAAATTTACTAATTGTGTACCAAAAACTTTACATCGCCATGCAATTTCAGAAGGAAAGAGTGAGACAAGTAGTTAGTCAAAAAAAAATTAAGAATATAAATAATAAAGAATAATATGATAACTTTGAAGAAATTAGGAATAAGTAAAGTAAGATAAAGGATATTAATAAGAGAATAATTTTATGAATGAAATTTTTATCGTAAAAGGTAAAAGTAAAATTAAAAGTAATAGTATCTTTAAAATTAATGTAGGTTAGTGTTATTAGATTTTTTTTTTCTTTTTTAAATATAACCGGGTTAAATATAAATGGGAAATAATTATTAATTTCTTCTATATCTTTATTATAAGCAATTATTTAATAAAGTATTTTAGTTATTTAGATTAGTGAATATAAATGTAAAAAAATATACTTAATAGAAATTTTTTTTATATTTTATTTTAGGAAAATTAATTTGTTTAGTAGAATAAAAAGTTGAGGTTATGTTTCAAACCAGGTTTTATAAATACTTTGTGACGGTTCGTATTCAATTAACTTTGTGGCTCTGTGACAGCTTATAACAAATTTGAATTCATGTCCCGCTTGTATAAGGAAGGAATTCGTCTACAGTCTTCTAAGCCCTAAATTTACTTTTATTCCTGGTCCAGCTTCCCACAATACCAGGTGTTAGTGGAAGCTGTATAAGGAATAAATCACCACAAAACTGTAACACATTTAAAATAAATTTTAAAATTCTTGATGGAGTTTAATGGATACTCACATAAATAATGGGTCTTCAATTAATTGATTAATGTTGAAATTTGGCGTGGTTAAGTCCAAGTATTTATTTAAACTGGAGTTAACTTTACGCGATTTCCCACTGGGATTCCAAGGAATGGATTTGTCGGTAGAATCAAATATGGTTCCAAATGTTTCGCAACAAGCCAAATATAAATCGCATATGCAACTTAAGTTAACAAATAGCCGATGAATAAATTAAATAGCAATTCAATTCAATAATTAGGGTTTCAAATAAATTTTGATGTTTATAATATTTGAAGATATATTCTCCTGTTTGAAATTACTTTTAACACTTGATTAACTTTGTATTAACACGTTGACGATCGAATTGAAAAGGAAGTAAAGTGTGATCAATAATTATTCTGAGTTTTATGCTCTTATTCTAACCATTTTTATATTGATTACTCTCTACCGAATACTCAGTATACTTATTTCCACAGAACACATTTGTTGCCAGTGTAAAAAAAAAATTGCTTAACTGGACCACCGAATATTTAGAGATATTATTCGAATAAAATATCTGACTTTCTTTTAACTTTAACAAAAAAATCGTTACAAACCTGCTTCGGTATAAGATTTTTCGAAGGACCGAACAGGAAGTATTTTTTTTTCTTTTTGTTGCCTGTATTTTGAGAAAATTAAACTAAGCGTTCAGGTGTGGCACGACCCACGAAGCCGGGCAATCAAGTACGAATATCAGATGCGTGGTATTTCCCTACCACTTTTCCATTCATATCTTCTAACTCGTAAAGTGAATTGCCTAACTTCCTTTTGACTTTACATTTTAAAAATTTTGGTAAAAATTTCGCGTTTATAGCTTTGGAAGCGTCGCTTTGAGAGAAATTTTTCCTAAACACTACCTGTCCTTCGGCAAAATTTACTTTTCTAGCACGAAGGTTATATGTTTTTGATGACTTTTCATGTGCTAACTCAATATTTTCAGAAATTTTACTGCGAATCCTATTCAAACGATCTGAATTTCCTTTAAAATCGATGTCATCATCACGCAAGCAACCTAGCTTTTCCAAAATCTTATATGATGACCCGTTCTGAACCATATTTTGACCAAATAAAGCGTAATAGGGTGAACATTTTATAGAAGTATGGTAATCACTTCGAAGTACCGATAAAATTGTAGGTATTTCCCTATCCCAATTTTGGTGATTTTTATCATTTTTAATAAAATTTCTAATTTTTGACACAATTTCTCTATTTGAACGCTCAGAGGCGTTTGCCTGAGGCGAATAGAGACCTGTTTTTATGTGTGTTATATCATACTTTGATAAGAACTCTTGAAAGTCTTTAGCAACAAATTGTTTACCATTATCACTGTGGATAAATTGAGGCACACCATATGTTGTAAAGAAATCGTTCTGAAAAAAACTTATAACATTAATTGATGTAGCCGACCGAAGCGGTTTTAAAAATATAAATTTTGTCATATGATCAAGAGCAATAAAAAGGGATGTGTTTTGGTGTTTTGATCGGGGGTAAGGCCCGAGAAAGTCACAATAAATGCGCTGAAAAGGTCTCGAAGTGATAAAACCATTACCCATCATTGGTCTCAATGATGTGTTTGGTGATTTAATGGATTTACAAATTTCACAGCGGTCTACATAGGCCTTTATATCCTTTGCCATTGAAGGCCAATAAAATTTTTGACGTACACGAGCCAGAGTTTTTGCATACCCACCATGACATGAATCTTGATCATGAGATTTTTCAACTACGAAGGAAATTAGATTTTTAGGAAGCCACAGTCTCCACAGAGAATCTTCTTCATCTTCTGCCCCTCTTCTAAATTTGACTCGCCTATAAACTTTCTTATCTTTTATACATATATCCGGTAAAGTGTCATGATTTTTAGAAACTGTATCAATTAAATTATTATACTCATCACTAGAAAATTCTACGCTATTTAAATCAATATCAAAAACACATTTAGACAAATCAAGGGAGTCAACGTCAAACCTGGACAGGGTGTCGGGTACCACATTTAAAGACCCTTTACGGTGTTCGATTTTAAAATCAAACCCCTGAAGTTTTAAGCTCCACCTCGCCAGTCTACCGTTGAGGTCTTTCTGGTTCATGAGCCAGCGGAGGCTTGAATGATCCGTAATTATCCTAAATGGAAGACCTTCAACGTAGGGTCTGAATTTTTTGACACAAATGACCGCAGCCATGCATTCCAGTTCTGTGACTGTATAATTTTTCTGACATTTATTCAACTTTTGTGAGACAAATGCAATTGGGTGTTCATTACCTTTGTCATCTGTTTGATAAAGGACACCACCAACACCAACCTTGGACGCATCACATTGAATTATAAATTCGCGTGAAAAGTCTGGTTGTGCCAGAACAGGGGCGGTCGAAAGCATAGCCTTCAGTTTATTAAACGACTCTACTGCCTCATTTGAAAGCCGAAAAGGCTTTATGGATTTTCTCAGACAGTCAGTAAGAGGACTTGACAAACCAGCAAAATTTTTAATGAAACACCTATACCAGTTACACATTCCTACAAAACGTCGTACTTGACGTGGTGTTTTAGGAAGAGGAAAATCTCGAATAGCAGCGACTTTTTCTGCATCCACTTTCAGACAACCATTGCCAATTATGTATCCAAGATACTTAATTTCGCGTTGGCAAAATTTGCTCTTTTCAACATTAATTGTGAGATTTGCTTTTCTCAAGCATAGTGCTACATCTTTAAGCATTTTCAAATGGGTTTCAAAATCTGCGCTACACACCAAAAGGTCATCCAGGTAGATGAATACATTTTCTCTTAGCCTGGAAGGTATGACCTTATCCATAAGTCGGCTCATGGTTTGTGGCCCGTTACAAAGGCCGAAAGGCATCACTTTATACTGAAAAAGTGGCTTTCCGGGAACTGCAAAAGCAGTCTTCTCCTTTGAATCTTCAGAAAGCTTTATCTGAAGAAATGCATCCTTTAGGTCTATACCACTTATAAAGTGTGTGTCTTTTAGCCGTGACAAGAGACCACCAATATGGGGTAAAGGATACGAGTCTTTCTTCGTTACGGCATTCACTTTGCGTGAATCCAAGCAAAGACGAACTTTATTACCGGGCTTTCTTACTAACACTACTGGGCTACACCATGGAGAGTTGGATTCTTCTATCACGTTCATACTAAGGAGCCGGTCAATTTCCGCGTAAGCCTCTGTTTGACGTGGTGGTGATAATGGAAAATGCCTAGACTTGATGGGAGCAGCATCACCAGTGTCTATGTGATGTTCCAATAATGTAGTACAACCGAGCCCTGATTTAGAAAACGAAGGAAATTCAAAAATCACCTTTTCGAGCTCTATTTGTTGGTCAGGGCTTAAAGAATGTAAATTTGGATCATTAATCGCTTCTTCAGATATCTCGTTTATTTCAGGAATAATATTGGGAGCTAAAGCAAAAGCTCTCCAAAAATTAACTCCTAAGTAAGCCGATTGCTTTAACGAAGGCACAAGGTAAAAGTCAATATTTTTAGTTATATTTCTGTACAGGACAGGTAGAGTACAATAACCTGCTATAGCTTGACGAGAGCCGTCAGCGGTGGAAATTGAACATCGGAATTGTTTTATATGGACTGGGTATTTATTTAAAAACTCTAGACAATTTCTACCCAGAACGGACACACTAGCACCTGAGTCTAATAAACCGTGGATTGCGTCATCAAATATTTTAATTTTTTGCATAAGGTCTATCATCATTTTCATTGCATAAACGGACGGATTCTATAACTTTTCGAAATAATTTACGATTTTGAAAACGTTGTCGACATTTGAAAATTCTGTTCGAAACTAGTTTTTCTGTATAATTCGGACGGACAGAAGCTTCAATTTCGGGATTTAGCGACCCGAACGAGAGTCCCCGTTGGTAAACTCGCTCGTTTTCTGGTTTCCCGTGTGTTTATTTGGACATTCTGGGGTTGTTACTCCTTTTTGCCCACATTTATAGCAAAATAAGCTACGATCTTTTTCCGGACAATATATAT
The DNA here is from genome assembly GCA_963921195.1 of Pegoplata infirma. Classification (NCBI taxonomy): domain Eukaryota; kingdom Metazoa; phylum Arthropoda; class Insecta; order Diptera; family Anthomyiidae; genus Pegoplata; species Pegoplata infirma. The sequence continues at coordinate 147,224,423 of OY992540.1, forward strand.
ACGAATGTCCATATTTAGAACAATTCCAACATAAAATTTTTGAGTAATCCGGCTTACGTTTTAATTGCAAAGCATCAATTTGCGGATCTAAATCAGATATATCACTTTCTTCTCCCAAGTCTATTTCACTAACCGTCTTTGGATTATAGGAAAAAGGAAAATGACCTTTATTATCTATTAAATGTTGCTCTAATTTTCGAGCATCTTCTCGAAAAATTTCTAGGTTTGTATGTTTTGACCTAAGGAGACTGAAACTTAAGCCGGGGTTCATATTCTTTAAAATTATTTTGATTAATTTTGTATCTTTAACTGGACTTTTTAATTTGGAGTTCAAAGTAAGAATTGCTGAATGAAAATCGTTATAACTTTCACGCGGCCCTTGTTTTCTTAAACAAATCTTCATATAATTATCGTGCTCATCTTCAAGTGGTTCATATTCTTTCATGATGGAATACTTTAAAAACTCGTATGTGGCATTTGGATTTTTCTTAATGAAAAGCCAATACCAAGACTCGGCCAGTCCGGTTACAAAAATATGAAAATTCGACATTAGTTCCTCATCGGTTTTATCATTACGAAGGCAAAGAGTTTCCAGTTTAAATAAAAAATCTTCTACGCTACCTTTTCCATTAAACGTAACCTTCCACTCTTTCATTTTTATATTTGAACTAGAATTCGAGTTATTATTATTATTATGGTTTTGGCGACCTCGTAATTCTGATGAGTCTAAAAGTGGGTCCATTCTGTTATGCGAAGGACTACTATGAGCCCCTGCATAGCCAGGTTGTGGTAAAAAAGGTTCAGAACTAGCTCTGATACCGTTTATGGTATCCTTTATTTGAAATAACTCTCGCCTAAACTCTTCTTGATTAGAAAGAATTGTCTTTTCTAAGAGGCTAACAATTTGATTTATATCAGGTTGTTGAGTAACTGGTGGATGAGGAGGCGGTTGTCGCATTGATGAACCCATATCTTGAGATTGGCCGGTATGTAATGAAAATTGTTGCTGTTGTTTTGGAATTGTTCCCGTTTGTGATGTGGCAGCAGAAGACTGTTTGTGAACTATTGATTGATTTAGATATGGTGGTATATTTTCTAAACCCGGTAGTTGAGATTTTGAAATAGTTCCTGTGTGAGATGCTCCAGCTGAAGGCTGTTGCTGACTTATGGGAGTCGTTCTATGACTTGGAGCATTTTCCAAAGGCAGTTGTTGTGGATTTGGAGCTTGACTCATTTTAGCAGAATTTGATGAACCGTTCATATTTATACAACTTACAGAATCTAATGATTCTGGAATAGAATCAGTTTCAAATCTTAAGTCTGTATAAGAAAGTTCTAGAAGATTTCGACTAGGGTTATCCAAAATTGGATGATTTTCAATTTCTTGAATATCTGAATTACTGGATAGTTCAGAATTTGAAGTTTTGGGTGGTGTTCTTGCTAAACTATTTCTAGGATTAAAGGGTGCACCAATGGAGCCTAAAGAAAGATTTTTAATTGGTGTCCTACCGCGCCCTCGAGCAACAGTTTGACGTGAATATTTACTTGGAGATTTTTGATTAGCTTTCGAATTAGATTGTTTATTTCTTGTTATCATACTTGGCAAATTACGCAGATAAAAAAAATATTGTTGGCATATATGTATGTACGTAAAAAAATAGAAAATTTTTTTATCATAAAAATCGTGAGGAATGTTAATTAAATTTTAAATCTCAGGAAGAAAAAAAAACTAAATATCTGGAATATAACAAAACGTGCAAAGTTACTGATTTAAAAACCAAATTGATTCTGACAAACGTTTTGTTAAAAAAAATTGACTACCAATTATACAAAATTAAAAGATTTATAATAATGTCTTGTCAATAAAAGTAATAGTTTTGTTATATCGCTTATTTATGACATCATATTCGACTTGTTTCTCCAAATTAAATTGCAACTGAACGATTACAAAATTTTTCATTCAGGACACTTAGTTTAGAGAAAAAAAAATTATTTGAACATGAAAAAAAAATCGCTACATGATTTAACAAATTCCAGATTTATTAAATATGGCCTGAATTTTTTTGAATATTCATCACTCAAAAGAAAAGGTGTAAAAAAAAAATCGAAAAGTATATCACTGCGCATATTAATATTAATAAATTTGAAAATGTTGAGCATTACAGGGTAAAAAGTTTTCTTGCTACAACTGAGTCTTCAACATTAGCAAAATATTAAGATGAATTCATTTGATTTTCCTTTAGGAAAATTTGGTATTAAACACATAACAATAATCACAAAAAAAAAAATCCTATTTACAACTAAGCGTTCATATGGCCAATGCTTTGGCCACATCGTTGGGAGCCATTATATGTTGCGCGTATTGTTAAAATGCTTTATTATTCAGGGGTAAATCTCGGATAAGGGAGGCATGATTGGTTTTTCATCCGGCTATCTACAGTCTGGTGTGGTTCTCCTCTCCAATATCCCTGAATATACGCAACAATACAAAAATTTACTTCATGCCTCAAATTAAATGCTATTTAATGTAAGTAAAAAAAAAATATAATGATCGCTAGTTGCAACGGATTTGGGTCAGATGATGTCGACCCTAAGAGCACATTTTTCCCACCCATAGAATTCCAATGGCAATTCTAATGCTCTGTTATAATTTTATAAATTGCCCCTATATAAGATATTTAAATCATTCTCACCACATGATTTTTATTCAATTAACATTCCTCTTAGATTTATTTTTTTAGCAATTCATGGTATAAATTTTGAACATATGAAAAGATATATATATATATTTACTATTATTAGTATAATTTGTTTTAATAAAAATTTTTAATATAAATATGTATATTTTTTGATTAAAATTAATATAGAATTCATTATTTTTTTTTTTTCTAAATTTTTAGAGATTGTGTAGAAATTTGTGTATATAAAAATGAAAACTCGAGGGTCAGGTGTAAAATCCAAAATTTACAAAGTATATAACAATTCAAAAAAAATGTTTTATATAGTCAATGAACTCTTAAGTAAACTTAATGAACAAAGCAAAATATAATGAGAGAAAAATATGAGATGGTTCGCGTCTCGGCTGAATTCGCCGTACTCATATAAATTAGTTGAACAAGTATATTGTTGTTGGAATGTTAAATAAAAGAAAACAATAATGCAAAAACAGATTTTTTAATTTATTTCAACTTACAATTTATTGGTTTCCATCGCTGTTGTCATGAAAGGCCTTTGATGCAACTGATGTTTTGATTTACGTATTAAGCTGAATTTGTTTTTGCTGTTAAAGAATTTATTTAGGGTTTAAAATTTCGTAATTGTTGATTATTTTACTTCTTTTGCATGTTTCACTAAACCCATACCAATTAGTATGTACTTTTATATTAAACATAAATTTCCACAATAACTTAAAATAATTAAATTTTTTATTTTTTTTTTTGTTTCACTCTTCACCTTCAGAAATACGATAAGAAAAAAATTGTAATTTAATGTTCGATATAAATAATTTTTAATTTAATATACAATATAAAAAAAAGATCTCCACGGACAGACGATTTTAATAACCGGACAAACGATGACTGAAATTTTATTGCAAATTTACTAATTGTGTACCAAAAACTTTACATCGCCATGCAATTTCAGAAGGAAAGAGTGAGACAAGTAGTTAGTCAAAAAAAAATTAAGAATATAAATAATAAAGAATAATATGATAACTTTGAAGAAATTAGGAATAAGTAAAGTAAGATAAAGGATATTAATAAGAGAATAATTTTATGAATGAAATTTTTATCGTAAAAGGTAAAAGTAAAATTAAAAGTAATAGTATCTTTAAAATTAATGTAGGTTAGTGTTATTAGATTTTTTTTTTCTTTTTTAAATATAACCGGGTTAAATATAAATGGGAAATAATTATTAATTTCTTCTATATCTTTATTATAAGCAATTATTTAATAAAGTATTTTAGTTATTTAGATTAGTGAATATAAATGTAAAAAAATATACTTAATAGAAATTTTTTTTATATTTTATTTTAGGAAAATTAATTTGTTTAGTAGAATAAAAAGTTGAGGTTATGTTTCAAACCAGGTTTTATAAATACTTTGTGACGGTTCGTATTCAATTAACTTTGTGGCTCTGTGACAGCTTATAACAAATTTGAATTCATGTCCCGCTTGTATAAGGAAGGAATTCGTCTACAGTCTTCTAAGCCCTAAATTTACTTTTATTCCTGGTCCAGCTTCCCACAATACCAGGTGTTAGTGGAAGCTGTATAAGGAATAAATCACCACAAAACTGTAACACATTTAAAATAAATTTTAAAATTCTTGATGGAGTTTAATGGATACTCACATAAATAATGGGTCTTCAATTAATTGATTAATGTTGAAATTTGGCGTGGTTAAGTCCAAGTATTTATTTAAACTGGAGTTAACTTTACGCGATTTCCCACTGGGATTCCAAGGAATGGATTTGTCGGTAGAATCAAATATGGTTCCAAATGTTTCGCAACAAGCCAAATATAAATCGCATAAGCAACTTAAGTTAACAAATAGCCGATGAATAAATTAAATAGCAATTCAATTCAATAATTAGGGTTTCAAATAAATTTTGATGTTTATAATATTTGAAGATATATTCTCCTGTTTGAAATTACTTTTAACACTTGATTAACTTTGTATTAACACGTTGACGATCGAATTGAAAAGGAAGTAAAGTGTGATCAATAATTATTCTGAGTTTTATGCTCTTATTCTAACCATTTTTATATTGATTACTCTCTACCGAATACTCAGTATACTTATTTCCACAGAACACATTTGTTGCCAGTGTAAAAAAAAAATTGCTTAACTGGACCACCGAATATTTAGAGATATTATTCGAATAAAATATCTGACTTTCTTTTAACTTTAACAAAAAAATCGTTACAAACTAATAGGGGAACTATGGGTCACATGAGACCAAAATTGAACCAAATGCGTTAAATGCCACACCCACATGAACTACAGTGAAAGTTATGTCTTTATTGATGCTTTCACTACATAAAGTGCTAACCGAGGATGGAACTATAGGTTCCTTTTAAAAGCCATTAAACAAATACATTAATATTAGGTTTGTTCCCATGACGGAGGAAAACGTACACACCATGTTCATGACGCTAAGCGAAATCGAAAAAAATCTACCAAACCTCATGAATAGGTTTATATTCACCAATGAAAAGCTACGAAGAAGTAGATAAATTGACTAATAAAAAACTCATTCATTACATAATATTTTTTGCAACCCGGGCAACGCCGGGTGCAAAACAGCTAGTAAAATTATTAAATGGGCTTAGTTGAAGTATTCTTCGTATATTTTTTAAGATAACAAACCTCATGTTTTCAATGACACATTGATAGAAAAATATTATATATTTTTGTTCTTTTATTTTGCTATAACAAATTGACAAGCTGTTCGTATTTTGAAAAAATTTTAAAATGAAATTTAAGACAGATTTTATCGAAACAAAAAGGTGAATTGGAATGTTGTAGTCAGTTTAAAAATTTATATAAATATTTAAGATTATACTGTGCTACAGTGAAAAAATACTTTTGATATAATATAGGCTGTTGCTTTTGTTGAGGAAATCACAAAAATGTCCTTTAAACTTGTCAAACTTTAACTTTAAACTTTAGAGTTATTGTCAAAAAATGTTTTTTTTGGGACTTTTCTAAATTAACCTCCTATAATTCAGAAACTTTTCAAATGATTTTCAATTTTCGAACAGTTTAGTATAGAAAAAAGATAGGGATTTCCACGTGTGTGAAGTGATCTATCAATATTAGAGTTAAATTTGAATCATCATAATTTTTTTGAAGGCTTAAGGCGAGCTAAAAAGAATGCCGGTATTTTTTTAGAAAAATGTTCACTCCTGGTTCAACGCATCTGAAACGTGGATTTTGAGCTGATTTTTCTGCAGAGCAAAAACGGCAAATCCGAGTCGATTCTACAGCAAAAAATAATACAATGGTCATTTTCTAAACTCCAACCACAGAGGACAGAAAAGTTACAAGCTCTCAAAACTGACCAAAATAATGTTTTTTGAGAACTTTGACCTCAATTTTCTCAAAAACATGACGTGACACAAAAATTTGAAAACCAAATTCAGAATCAGCATCGAAATGTTAATCGAAAACGAGTGGTACGATCCCAGAACATCATCCAAAAATATCACAAAGAATCTCTCAATAATGCACAAAAATGCATTTCTTGTGAACTTTGACCTCAATTTTCTCAAAAACATGACGTTATGGAAAACTTTGGAAACCAGATTTGGAATCAGCATTGAGAGGTTAATCGAAAACGAGTGTTCAGACCTCTGACCCATACAAAATAATTTCAATTGTCGGTCAGAGTTTTATAATTTTGTCATTATAAAAAACTTTAAAGCCTTATAAATTTTTAATGGGTTGTGATAAAAAGGTGCTTCTGGTACCAATTTTCTTAGCAAAAACTGCCTCTTCATCGTGCAAGACTAGAAAAATAATTTAAATTTGAAAAAAACAATATTTCCGCCCACTGCTGAGGGTTTTTGGAACTTTTTTTAAGAGTTTAAAATGCTGACATTGTATTATTTTTGCTGTAGAATCGACTGGTGAAATCAGATTTGCAATAGCCGTTTTTTCTCTGCAGAAAAATCAGCCCAAAATGCGCGTTTGAACCACCCCAAGGACTGAAAACTAATGATGATACCTGACAAACAAACGAAGTGACATAGTCACCAAACGAACTCTAATCTATATGTATATATATACATAAGAGAGCGACTGACTGATTGATTGACTGACTGACATACTTATTCATTAGAGACTTTAAATTTTAACAGTAGGTTCATCTCCCGGACTATAGATGTACAATGCTGGATTTTTGCCAATGTTTATTCTAAGGGGGTTAAAAGGGTAAAAAAGTGTACTCTTGGTACTTTTTTTATTCCCTGAAATAATGGTCATAGCAACTTGAAATTTAGAATGTAGGATCCTTTGGTAAAAAAACATTATGAAATAAGTACTTCTTAAAAAATTTGGTTACTAAGGGGGATAAATGGGGCAAAAAGTGTACTTTAAGTACTTTTTTTATTTCCTAAAGTAATGGTCATTAAAACTTGAAATTTGGAATGTAGGATCCTTCGGTGAGAAAAACATTCTGGCAAAAGTACTTTTTGGAAATTGCGTTTCTTAGCGGGGTAAAAAATTGAACTCTTGGTACTTTTTATATATACTGAAATAATGATCCAAGACAATTGATATTTAAAATTAAGGATGAAATGAAACATTCTTGAGAAAGTACTCTTTGAAAATTATGTTTCTAAGAGTGGTAAAAGGGTTAAAAAGTGTTCTTATGGTACTTTTTATAAATCCTAATATTATGGTTCTAGACACCTATTATTTGGAATGTGGGATACTGCCTTTTGTAAACCCGAGTAAAAATAATTTAATATGATCTTATATACTTTTATATAGTCATATTATTTCATATATGATCATGTGTGACACTATGTATTTTTATAGCGAATATTTTCATGGTTAGGTTAGGTTAAGAGGTTGACGTAATGTCCACCAGACCAGTTCCTGATCCAAAGTGATACCTCGAAAGGGGGGGGGGGTTGGTTTTTGTTGTTGGCTGCTTTACATATTAATCATAATTCACTACTGCCTTCCTGGTAAATGATGATTTATGTCTCCATATATGTCTCATCGAGTTTACTTAGCCTAATATATTTAAGCATCTTCCATGGGTTGACATCTCTAAGTTCCTCCAGTTCCTGAAAGAAATAAAAGCCAAAACAATTAAATCGAGTGCGAGATAGTGCAGGGCAGTGACAAAGATAATGGAATGAATCTTCCACTATTTCTTCGTCCCCACACCATCTGCACAAGTCATCTCTTATCAATTTTAACTTTTTCAAATAAGCTTTCAAGCCAGTATGGCCTGTAATTAAACCTACATTCTTCCTGAGGTCTGATTTTTCCATATAAAGTAGTGTTTTCTGGATACTTTTTCCACCGCGAGTCCACAAGGCCTTCGTTTGGATGCAGTCCTGGCTGCTTTCCCATTTCAAATCTTCCTGTCGTTCAAATGTTCTCCGTATTTCGAAATAAATCGCATCCAGGCCCGGATGCACGTCGGTCGTGATTGATCTTAATGGTAAAACTGCTCCCATACGAGCTAACTCGTCAGCTTTCTCGTTTCCTGGAATATTCTGATGACCTGGAACCCAGCACAGTCTTAAAGAGTGTTGTTCGATGAGAGCCATAAGCTCTTGGCGACAACGGCTGACAACCTTTGATCGAATATTCCTGTTATATAGTGCCTTTAAAGCCGCCTGACTATCAATGTAAATAATGATCTCACTAGAGTAGATCGGCCTCATTAAAATAAGCCTGGCTGCCTCTGACACTGCATGCAGTTCCGCCTGAAAAATATTACAGCTGTCCTGTATCCTTGAACTGTGTTCAATTCCCAGTTTCACACAGTAGACACCGCTACCTGTTCCCTGTGGCATCTTTGATCCATCCGTGTAGACTGCAATGTGCTGTTGCAGTCTATATAAATAATAATAAATAATTTTATATAAAAGTGTTTTATATAAAATTTCATATGACTCCATATTTTATATTTTTCCAAGTTTTTTCCAAGCACAACTTTTTTATCACAAATATTTTCTAAGTGTTTTATATAAAATTTTATATGACTCCATTTTTAAAAATTTTTCTAAGTTTTTCCAAGGACAAATTTTTTATGAGAATATTTTGTAAGTGTTTTATATAAAATTTAACATGACTCCATGTTTTGAAATTTTTCTAAGTTTTTATGAAAATTTTTAAAAGTTGAAATTTGAATTTTTCAACTTTTTATTAAAAACCAAAAAAACATCCGAATTATAAAATTGTATAAATTTTAATATAATTGGATATAATTTTATATCATTGGATTAGACAAAAACTCGTATCAAAGTCGATATAAAGTTATATAAACTGATATTATTAGATAATATTCGATCAAATCTTATGAAACCATTTTTCGTATAAAATTATATCAAAATAGACACGAATTCATATAAAATTATATATTGCGTCATATCATTTTTTTTTTACTCGGGAAGTTATCTTTTTTAAAGATACATCTTTTAAAAAGTACCTGTTAAAAAAGTTCCTTTATTAAAAATTACCTATTACAAAAAATACCTTTTACAAAATTTTTTAAAAAGTAGCTTATTTTAAAAAGTAGTTTTTTGAAAAAGAACCTATTATAAAACGTACTATTTGTAAAAAGTACCTTTTGTAAAAATTACCTTTTGTAAAAAGTACCTATTGTCAAAAGTACCTTTTAAAAAAAGCATCTTTAGTAAAATGTGGCTTTTGTAAAAAGTACCTTTTGTTTAAAGTACCTTTTGAGGAAATGGGGTAAAATGGCTAAAAACGAGTAATTTTGATACTTTTGATATTTTATGATACAATGTTTTTAGGTACTTGAATTTTGGGATGTAAAATCCATCTGTAAAAAATAAATTGAGAAAAGTACTTTGGAAATTCTGTTTCTGAACGGGGTTAAAAAAAGTATGCTTTTTGTACTTTTAATATTTTCTGAAATAATGATCTTAGATAATTTAATTTTGGAATGAAGGATTCTTCGGTGAAAAAAAAAAACATTGTGGAAAAGGTACTTTTTGGAAATTCCGTTTCTAACGGGGTTAATAAAGTGTACTTTTGGTACTTTTTTGTCTAATAATGGTCTTACTCTTGATCAGGCGCGGATCCAGGAATGGGATTTCTCCCCCCCCCCCCAAAAATGATTTCGAAAGAAAAAAAACAAAGAAAAGTAAAAAAAGAAAAAAAAGAAAGGAAAGGCAAAAAAGGGGGAAAAAAAGAAAACGAAAGAAAAAAATTAAGGAAAGATAGAAAGAAAATGACTAGAATGTAAAAAACCGTTAGGGAATTTATAAGTTTGCTGATCATTGACGTCAGCTCACGTAGCCTTAGGATAAAATGTTTCAGAATTAAAGAAATTGTATATGGGTGATTCCATGTCAAACCGCACAGAAAACTGTGATTTTCGGATTTGTCACCTCCGATTTTAATGAAATTCGCAAAAAATATTTCACATGCGTTGTTTTCATAAAATGATTACCTTACAGGCTCCAAAAATGTTTAGTTTTCGAAATATGGCCTCTTGAAAATTGGCAAAAACGTAAAATTTTCAATAAGGTGCACATACAAAGTCACCCATAACTTTAAAACTATAAAATCCACAATTACCAAATAGGTACCATTTGAAAGCTAAAAGAATTACCTTAAAAGTGACATGCACAATTTTTTCTTGTAATGAAAGGTCAAAGGTCATATTTCAAGGTCTAATGTTAAAAGACCTATATCTCAAAATCCGATATTTTTAAAATTCTCAAAAAAATAAATGATAGCAATCAAGTCTTTCCCTACATTTGCATCAAAATTTCAGGGTGGACACTCATATGGTTCCAAAGTTACAGAAGAAAACGTGCTCGAAGGCAAGGTTTTTTCTACGATTTCATATAAAAAATATTGCACAAACAAAACAATATACATAGTCGTAAACAAAGGTGTGGGCCTAGAACAAGGCTTAAAACTTTTTATGTATTTTGAGTTATATTGTAGGGGTTTTCTTGTTCTTTTACAAGAAAAGTCCTCGAAAGTGAACATACCCGATTTCTTTAAAATTTATATACAAGCTAGAAAAAATAAATCTAAAATCAACCAGTCTGACCTTGTCGGCCTAAATTCAGGTTAAACGGGGTTAAAAATTACCTATTTTCAGTTATTTTAAAGTTTAGGTACTTTATATTGATGCCACATATGTATAACAGATCGGTTTCATTCGAAACCTTTATTCTTTAATGGTAGGGAAATAGGAATGGGGTGGGAGAACCGTATGTTCAAAGCGAAATAAAGCTCATAAACAAGAATATAATCAAACATAAAAATGGTTTAAAATTGGAAACACTAATATTTCGAATTTCTTTGAATCTTTGCCTTATTTTATTTTGGACACACTAATAAAGATATTTTTTTTTTAATTCGGATGAAACCCGACCTGTAAGAAAAACTGCCAATAAAAAATTCATATGATTGCTTAATTTAAATAGAAAATAGTACCAACAATGACTTTGTTTTACAAAAACTATATAGTTTAACAAAAACTATACATTTTTAACAAAAACAATTATGCAACAAATAAAATGTCTCAAACAGACGCAATTTTTTTTTTTTTTCAAATGAAACGGATCTGATATAAGTGGCATCAATGTACCTAAAAGTTAAAATTACTAAAAATCGGTAATTTTTGACTCCCGTTTAACCCTTTAAAACTAAATTAAGACCAATAAGCTCATACAGGTCGATGTTAGATATTTGTTGTCTTTCATGGGCATAAATTTCAAAGAAATTACGTATGTTCACTTTGAAGATTTTCCTTGTAAGAAAACAAGAAACCCCTACGATAAAATTCAGTTTTGATAGTGAAATCCGTCCCATTGTTTGTTTACTGCTAGCAGCATGCTAGCATGCTATGCTGCTTCGTGTGTGTAAGCTTTTGCATATGAACTCGTAGAGAAAATCTTGACTTCAAGCACGTTTTCCTCTGTAACTTTGGAACCGTATGAGTGTCCACCCTGAAATTTTGATACAAATGTAGGGAAAGACTTGATTGTTATCATATATTTTTTTGAGAATTTTAAAAATATCGGATTTTGAGATATAGGTCTTTGAACATTAGACCTTGAAATATGACCTTTGACCTTTCGTTACAAGAAAAAATTGGGCATGCCACTTATAAGGTAATCCTTTTAGCTTTCAAATGATACCTATTTGGTAATTGTGGGTTTTATAGTTTTAAAGTTATGGGTGACTTTGTATGTGCACCTTATTGAAAATTTTACGTTTTTGCCAATTTTCAAGACGCCATATTTCGAAAACCGAAAGATTTTGGAGCAAGAAAGGTAATGATTTTAGGAACACTATCCATTTGCAATATATTTGTCAAATTTTATTTAACTCGAAGGTGACAAATCCGATTGCTGTGTGGTTTGAGGTGGATTTGCCCATATGAAACACTTAGATTGGAATGTCGTGGACGTTTTCTAACCGAATAACTTTCCTTATAATTTTTTATGAAAAAAGTATAATTTTTAAAAGAAAAGTGTTTTAAAATTTCAGACTTTACCTTTAAAAAATATTTTAATACTTATTTGACTTCGAATGTAAGAATTTTTTTAATTAAAAAATTACCTCAAATTTTATAAAAAATTTCTTATTACATTCTATAGAAAAGATCCTTCAGCACCTGAGAATTTTTCCTTAAAAAAATGTTTCAGAATCTCCCACTCATTTTTCCCACTCAGAATCAGATAACATTTCTACAAGAAAAGCATCTCAGAATTTTAATTTTTTATATGGAAATATATTTCCGAGTTTTACAAGGGAAGTCTCCCTGGTGTCACCATCCGCTCTTCATGAAATTTGGATATGTTGTCAAGAATGAAAATTAATTCGACACGTATTTTTTTTTTAGCGGCCCAAACTTTATTTTAGGGGGGTCGATTTGTGTGGGGGGAAATTGACCTTTTTCTGTTTTTTACGATTTACGCCTATTTAAACAAAATTAATATAGGCATGTGTGGTATCAGATTACAGGTATTAAAAATACCTATCTCGTGGAGCTAACAACGGGCCAAAAAAAATAATATTTTTCAACTTATTAACAAAAATTTCCTAAAATTTTGGTATTTTACTCAATATAACGAAAAGTTTTGCATGTTTGGACACGTTCTTAGCACACGTAGATAGGTTTTCCAAAGACCTTTCATTTAGTAAGTAATATGACTAGGTTTATTTGTATAATATAGGAGATAAACAAAAAAACTGAAAAATGGCCTTGTCTTCCTCCCCTCCTTATCACTCCATAAATATGAATTTGGGCCGCTAAAAAAAATACGTGTCCCTTTATTTTTTCTGCTCTACAAAATAAAACCAATTCCATAAATATCCGCGGGTGATATTATGGAGACTTCCCTTGTTAGTTTTTTTTTGTTGGACAACTTCTTGATAATGAGAACTTCGCTATTTGAGAAATCTTTTAAATGTGCGAATTTTTCTATAGGAAAAGATAACCAAGATCTATTGATGTTTTTTATAGAAAACATGTTTTATAACTTTTCTATAGAAAACTATAGAATATTCTGAGAATTTCTCTATAGGAAATTTGTCTCTGAATATGTAAATATTTCTTTTGAAAAAGAGTCTAATAATAACAATTTTTTTATATGAAAAATGTTTCAAAATCTAAGAAATTTAAAACATTAGATGGCATTAAAACCGTAACATTTTTCTATCGAAAAAGTTAAACAAATTTAGGATTTAAGTTTTATAAAAGTGTATCAAAATTTCTTCATAAACTCTACATAAACTGATCATTTTTTAGTATCTGATAATTTTCTTTTACGAAATATGATCTAAGAAAAAGTTCTTAAAATCTGAGAATTACTTTAAAATATGAGCATTATTTCAAAGATTTGTTATAAGAAAGATATTTTAGAATTTGAACATTTTTATAAATAATGTCTCAGCATCTCAGATTATAGAAAAAAGCTAAAAAATCGGAGACATTGTTTGAATCTGATAGTTTTTCTTAAGAAAATACGATCTAAGAATTTAAGAACTTTTTTATATCAAAGTTTTAGAATCTGAACGTTTTTCTAAAGGCAAAAATCCTAGAAATAGGTTTTTTTCTATATGAAAACTATTTTAGAATCTAAAAGTTTCTCTATAGAAAAAATGTCTCATCATCTGAAAAATTTTGTAAAGGAAACATTTATAAAAAACTAATAATATGGTTAATTTTTTTTTTCGAAATATTTCAGTTTTTTATATAGAATTTTTATATAAAAATTTACGGGTCTTTTCACATTTGTGACTTGCTATGCTGGGTATAGGTATTATTTATATATATATATTATTTGACTATAAAAGGTCTTGCTAAGGAAGTAAATCGGTCAGTCAGGATTCCCTCGTGAAAATGTTTCTTGAGTAAAAAAAAAGTTCCCCCAAATCCAAAACGTTGAATCCGCGCCTGATTTAATTACTTTAGCTTTAAGTTGATATATTTTTTTGGTATTGCATTTCTTACTCAATATTAAAAATATTCACCCAAATTCCTCACACAACCCCCCCCCTCCGATTGCATAAAATTTTTTTGTTAAAAAAATCTCCCCCCACCCAAATGAAATTCCTGGATCCGTGCCTGCTCTTGCTACTCTTTTTATTTCCATAATAATCCTAGGCACTGAAATTTTGAATTTTAGATCCTTTAGTGAAAAAAAAATTTGGAAAAATTGTAGGGTAAGAAGGAGTACCTAAATTGGAAAAAGTGTTGAAAAATGGTACTTTTTATATCAATAAGATAAAGACAATGAAACTTACATGGAACGAAAATGGATAGGGCAGGGAACAATATGAAATGATACTTTTTATTTAAATTGACAACCCTGGCAATTCAAGTAAACTAAAATTTGAGTTATAAAATTTTAAAAATATTAAAAAATAAAACTCATGGTCTTAAAATTCATACCTTTGTTATTTTTTTAAACATTTTCAAAACTTCAGCAAAAAACGTTAAAAGATCTCGTAACAAATTTTTGATTTTATTTATGTATTTAAAATAGATAAAAAAAAATAATTTATACTGCTCAATTAACCCGAAACGTTTAAAAAAATAAATAAATTGATGTTTACAAAAAAGAAGAAAAAAAAAATTTACTCTTAATTTACAATTTAATTTTTGTTATTTTATGTATATTTAATTAATTGTTTGTTTGTTGTTTTTAGATCACACACATTTGTACGATTTAATTGCCTGTTAATGTAATTTATTGTTAATAATACGATACAAAAAAAAGTAAATAAATTAAATTAAAATAATATAGAGAAAAAAAAAACTGAATGAATTTACCGTGTTAAATAAACAAGCATCAGTGAATTTTACGGTAAGCATACGGACGTACATACTTATGTATATTAGACAGTCCCTTATTTTGGCAAAGTTGGAATTCGAAAATGCCTAAGTCCTAATATTCTTCCGTTTGAGTTAAAATGTATCTTATTCAAAACGACTTTGAAAAAAATTTGAAAATTTCAGTGGGGCATCAAAAAAGAACTCGTGATAAGTTTTCAAAATCTTTCGGGAAGTTTGGTCTACTTTTATTTTTTTTGGCCCCATCCAAGATACAAAATCGTGTTTCATAGTCTTATCAAAAGAATATTATTTTAAAAAAATATTGTATAGGAAAGCTTGATGGCTTTCAGATTGAGTAATTAATAAATGTGCTACACGAGTGGAAAAGGAAATGTATATGGGGCATTCCATGTCAAATCGGACTCAACTTTTTTGGGAGTGAAGATAGGGCGTAGGTTAGTATTAAAAAATGTTGTAGGATAAAAATAAATGGCGGTCGGTCTCACTAATGACCCCTCTCGGAGGCACCATTGGACCGGTAGAAGCTGATTAAAAAAAAAAAATTTACAAAAAATAAAAAAATGTATGCGGACCGCCATAACAGTTAAAGATAGATGGTAGGAGTGTTCAGAGAAAATGTTTGGACTAAAAAAATATTGTGGGTCGGTCATACATTTTGTTGCTCTAAGGGCATTATTAGGGCAGTTAGAGCGGTTGGAGCAAATTTAAAAAAAATGTCATTTTGTATGAGAGCCCCCTTAGAAATTGGAGATATTAGTTTGTTCGAAAGAAATGACCCATCTATGACGCACCATTGGAGCAGTAGAAATGATTTTAAGATTGGAAAATTACAATAAAATTTTTTCAAAAAATTTTAAAAAATAGTAATAATCGTTATCCCACGATCCTCTTAGGCAAAAAATTTTTAGAATCGATAGAAGTTTTACACAAAAAAATTTCGAGAAATTCAAAGAGTACAAACATTTTCAAAAATGAGATTTAAATTTTAAAACTTAAAAATCGCATACTAGAGCGCTTTTAAGAATTTTTTGGGATTTTTTTTTTTAAAGTACGTAAAAAAAACAAAAATTTTGAAAAATTTTTTTTGAAATTTGAACCATTATTGAAGAAGTTATGAGTAAAAGAAGTTTGAGTAAGGGAACAAACTACCAATTTTTAAAAATTTGATATCTTTTGAACGGGTCATCAAAAAAATCTGAAAATTTACCACGAAGGAGTTTTCGAAGGGTACTAAAAACTGTAAACAAATCGGGAAATCTAAAAAAAAAATTCAAAGTGTCCGATTTGACATGGAATGCCCATACATAGTAGTAGATCGACTACACGAAATAAGGTACGAGACACTGTATATTGAGTTAAAAAATTATAGTGTCTTATTAACGTTGAGGCGTCGGAAATTTAGTACACTGTTTTAATACTTATGTCTTCAAGTGTAATAAAATTAAATAATGTCCAAAAAATTGTGTGTTGCATTGCATTATATTAATCTTTGTCAGATTACACAGTACAACACGATTTTTAGTCTTAAATGAAAACAAAAAAAAATAAAATAATGTTTACCATTGGGTGCCCTGTGAAAGACACCCACTACCTCTTAAGAGCGCTCTTTCAGTGCTACCAACTAAGGACATCGCCTTTGCAATTCATCCATAACTTCGGGTGGTTTGGATTCGCTCTTAAACTTGGGATTTATTTTTAAAAGCTGCTGCCAGTTCAGCAAAATTTATGCTGGGAAATGAAATATGGCCCAAATTTTGTATAAGCATTTTTTGGCGACTTTTTTTTTTGTGGAATTTTGACTTATTCTAAATGCTTTTAAAAAAGGGACACCCTTATATATGCATCACAGACCATTAGGTTGTAACCAAAACTAATGAGTAGAAACTGTTAATAAATTCAACACAAAAAAAAAAATTTAATATGCACTCAAATACTGATTAAAGATTAATTATAATAACGACATATTGATACAATGCGTGATCATATAAAAATTATTTAAAATTGTTCTATGCAAAACAACGTTGCATCACTTTTATCTCTGCGTGGCACAGAATTTGGTGGCCAGCAGATGCTTGGTGATTGTGGGTACTATGAACATAAGTAATTAAAGTGTGAAATGTTTTAAATATTAAGAAAGTAGAGTATAAATCGATGGAGCGATTTGAGGAAACTAAGAGATCTTGTTGTTTTAAGGGAAATCAAGCTTTGAGTTAAAAAGTTAATATCATCAATTTGAAGTTTTCTGAATTTTGATTGGGAATTTCAGAATTTCTATTGGGATTTCGGAATATTAATTAATCTTTTTTGAATTTCGTTTTAACTTTTCAAAAATTTCAAATATGCTTTTCTGAATTTTAAATTAACTTTTATAAATTACACTACAGAACATTTAAAAAAAAACTTGATGCGACTGATACCCGACCGACCACAAAACTGGTTTCCAAACTTTTCCGTCACATAATGTTGTTGAGAAATGGATATTTTTGACAACTCGTAGCGTAGAAACCGGATGTGCTGACAACATAAAATTAAGTCGATGGTAAAGATTAAGAATTGCTTTTTAAGAATCAGAATTCATTTGGTCAGACGCTTTTAACCGTTGTAGCACCAATTGTTTTTTAATGAAGTCTTTTTCCCTAAAAACGATTTTTCCGCCACTGCACAGTGGTAAATTCCGGCCAAAACCCTATAACTTCCTTAATTTTTCATGTTAACTTATAAAATGTTGTAGGTAGGTTAAGAATATAATAATAAACAAATTTCGCGAAAAAAAAATTTCCGCAAAATTTTTTTTCCGCCAAAAATTTTTTTTTGTTCGCAAAAAAATTTTTTTTGAAGGTGTTTAAGATGTTGTGTCTTAATTGTCAGTATTTCATCCATCTTCTTTTTTATGTGTTTTCTACAGCTCAAAAAGCTCTTTATTTGATATAAATGACCCAATTTTAAAAGGCTCTAACTGAAAGACTTGGTTAAACTTGGAACTGATGTTAATTAGTACTTACTTATAAGTACTAATACTTATACTAAATAACCCTTATACTAATTTGTGTTATAGTGACTTAAGACAATTTTGAGCAAAAAATATTTTTTTTGGCTTTCCAAAGTATGTATTTTTCATAAATTTTTTATTTATTTAAATTTATTTTCACCACCACTGTTTAAATTGATCCACGCACTCGAAATTGCCGAAATGCATATGACATGTAAAAATAATGATAAATTTTCATGTGGTTATTCATAAAACCTAAAATATATTTAAAGTAGGTTTATTTGACAGATATTGCAGGAACAATTGTCAAATAAACCTACAATAAGTCTGTTATAAGTATTATGAATAAGAGCATCAAAATATATCAATTTCAAGTCCAACTTTTTTATACCCTCCAACCACAGTATGGGGGTATACTCACTTTGTCATTCCGTGTGTAACGCATCGAAATATCGGTCTAGGACCCCATAAAGTATATGGGGCATTCCAAGCCAAATCACTCACTTTTAGACCCGACCCCTTTCGATTTATTTTATTTTTGGATATGTTTTAGTATTTATTAAATGCAACTTGGACACCAATTTTCAGCTTTTTATTTCAAGATGATGTTTAGTAATCAATTTTTCAAAATGGCGATTTTCTCAAAAAAATTACAAAATTAAAATTTTTAATTAATTTTGACCATTAAAAAATATAGATATTTATAAAAAAGTTGGAAAACGTTTTGTTGGTATTTAAATATAGTTTTAGAAAAAAAAAATATGAAAAAATTATTCGAAGTAATTATCACTTAGTTTTTGACGTTTAAAAATTATAATCGACTTTTTAAAAAAGTTCGAAACCTTCGATTTTTTTGTAAAAAACTATAAAAATTCTACTCTAAATTTCGCAACTTTTGAGCTATAATTCGAGATGTGATCACAATTCTTTCTATTTTTTTTTAAATTTTTAAAATTGCACCTTTTATTTTTTGGCTCTGATTTATTTTATATGGTAATCCAAAAAAAATACATCGGTAGATACTGACCGTAACTTACCCTAGATATATTCGAGGTAAAAATACGTCTCACAAAAATTTAAGACGATCGGAAATGGGTAAGGTGTTTAGCATGGTCCTTGAAATTTTAAAAACGATTTACAAGGAAATATATGAATTTTTTTCTGTTTTCTCAGTTTTTTTGATATTTTAAGTTAAGTTTTAATTCAAGTGATTACAGAATTATGATGTGGAGTAAAATGCCATTCTAATAAGGTACTAAAAACTAAAATTGGTTGAAAATCAGTCAAGTTATTACAACTTCCCCAGGCATCTAGCGCGTGTCATACCACTTGATTAATGAATACGAGTCCCTTTTCTTAAATATATTGAAATTTTCTACTGTAATAACATTTTTTTCATTATTCATGTTTCAGTGTAATATTTTTTTGGTTTTTCCAAATTTTAAAACAAAAAAAAAAAAAAAAAATGTTTAAAATAGAGATTTCAAAAGGGTGTTGAAAATGCAGGCATTTTTAGCATTAATTTAAAAAATGTTAGCAAAACACAATAAGAAAAATACTTGTCATCTAAATACATTCGAACTTGAAGAATAAAAAAATGTTATTACAGTACGAAATTTCAATGAATTTCGAAAATCGGATTGTATTGCTTAATCAAGTGGTCTGCCATACGTTAGATGCCTGGGGAAGTTGTAATAACTTGGCTGATTTTCAACCGATTTCAGTTTTTGGTACCTTATTAGAGAGGCATTTTACTCCGTATTATGATTCTGTAACCACTTGAATTTAAACTTAACTTAAAATACCAAAAAAAAAATAGAAAACAGAAAAAAATCCATATTTTTCCTAGTAATCCGCTTTCTAAACTTCAAGGCCCATGCGGAACGCCTTACCCATGTCCGATCGTTGTTAATGTTTGTGAGACGTATTTTTACCTTGAAATGAATATATCTAGGGTAAGTAAGGTTCAGTATCTACCAATTTAATTTTTTTTTAAGGACAATACAAAATAAATCAGAGTCAAAAAATATAAGGGACAATTTTCAAAATTTAAAAAAAATAGAACGAATTGCGATCACAACTCGATTTATGGCTTAAAAGTTGCGTAATTGAGAGTAGAACTTTTAGACTTAAAAAAAAAATCGAAGGTTTCGGACTTTTTCAAAAAGTCGATTTTATTTTTAAAACGTTAAAAAATAAGTGATAATTACTTCGAATAATTTTTTAATATTTTTTTTCTAAAACTATATTTAAATACCAACAAAACGTTGTCCAACTTTTTTTTAAGATATCTAAAGTTTTAACTGGTCAAAATTAATTGAAAATTTCAATTTTTTAATTTTTTTGAATAAGTCGCCATTTTGAAAAATTGATTACTCAACACCATCTTGGAATAAAAGGCTGAAAATTGGTGTCCAAGTTGCATTTATTAAGTACTAAAACATATCCAAAAATAAAATAAATCGAAAAGGGTCGGGTCTAAAAGTGAGTGATTTGGCTTGGAAAGCCCCATATATATTATTGATCAGTGATCGATTCTAAGACATTCTAGCGATGTCCGTATGTCTGTCCGTCCATCTGTCCGTCTGTGGAAGACACGATACAGTCCAAACCAAAAGAGCTAGGCTCCTGAAGTTTGTTACTAATATGTCCTATGGTATTGGGCTGGTTAAGTTCGAACATGGGCAAAATCGGATCAGGGGGAAAAAAGTTCCCCCTTGAAGACTAAAGCAACCTCTGAAATATCGCAATTTTTTATAGTTTTTTTGTGCTTTTGCTAAGCAAACGAAACATTTTTATGTCAAAAAAAGTTCAAAGTCCTGCAGAAAGGTTGTTTCCTATCGCCCCTATAGGCCCTTGTTTTTTTGACGGTATAAAAGATTCGGCACAGCCGAATTTAACACTTTCACTTGTTTTTTTTTAAGTTCATAGCCTACTTGGATTTTTAAGTTGCAAATCACAACTTTTAAATTAAAAAAAAAAATAAGTACAAATACTCAACTTTGCTTTGTTATAAAACCTAAACTAGTCAAGGGATTGGCACAAAACTTTGTAATCACATGTTTGGAAGTGTTAGCTCTCATTTGGCATCAATTTAAAAAAAAAGAAAACATTTTTTTTTTTTAGTTTTGGCCGATTTTTACCTCTGTGCACTGATCGCGATTTTTCCAAATTGCACAAAGGGAATTTTTTTAACTTTGCCCTTTATTTTTTTCAAAAACTTAATAAGTTTATGGTATTTTTGACCAGCAGAATAATTGTAAGCCAGTGTACTTATAAGGTCGCATTGGGGGTCCCTGTTGGTTAGTTCGTAGCGTGCTAGCCTTTGAAACTGGGGGTCGTGACGACGGTCATTGTTACCATTTCTCGTTTAAGTTGAAAATATTAAAAATGTATTGCAAATAAATTTCAAAAAAAAAAAAAACAAGTAGAAAAGTTAAATTCGATTTTACCGAATCTGTGAATACCCTCCACAATGCATTTTTTAAAGGATAGTAAATTTTTTAACGTGCAAAAAAATAATAATTTTGATTAGAAATATTTTATTTTGAGTAAAAATTTTTTTTTTGTGATTTAAAAAAAAATATTACTAATTTTTTTTTCGAGTGTAAAGTTTTTTTTTTACTGTAAAAATATTTCTGAGTGAATGCACTTACGTATATACACAAAATATTGTCATTTTTGAAAAAAAAAAAAAAATTTTTTTTGAGTGTAAAATTTTTTTCGAGTGTAATTTTTAAGTTACCAATGCTTTTAAAACTAAACAATAGGGTGGGTCGATGAAATGCATATTTGCGAATCTCGTTAACTAATAGCAAAAACTCGACGCGCATTTTCGAGCTGATAACGGGAAAAATCATGAAAAAAAATTAGGAGGGTACTTTTAGGCCTCTACAAGCGGTTTTAGTTCGCGGTTTTTGGAAAAAAAATATTTTTTTTAATTTTTTAAAAATATTTTAAAAATTAAGTAAAATAATGCTTATTACGAAACCAGTTCCAAAAAAAATTTATCTCGCCAATTTTAGCCCGTGGATGCATTTTTATATCCAGGAAAGTTTGATTTATTTTATAAAAAAAAATATTTTTTATTTCATAATAGCACTCAAATGGCGCATAAGGCCGATTTAAGAACATGAATGATAAAAATAAAAAAAATTGCGGGTATTTATAGCAGTCCACAAGTGCAAAAAATTCGCAAATTACAAAAAAATTAAAAATGGGTATCAAAATTTTGGTAAAATAAAGCGTTTTAAGAAAATGATAAAAAAACAAAACAAATTGGCGGCTATTTATAGCAATCCGCAAGTGCAAAAAATTCGAAAGTACCAAAAAAAATTAAAAAATGGAAAAATGGGTATCAAATTTTTGGTATAAAAATGCATCCACGGGCTAAAATTGGCGAGATAAATTATTTTTGGAACTTGTTTAGTAATAAGCATTATTTTACTTAATTTTTAAAATATTTTTAAAAAATTAAAAAAAATATTTTTTTCCCAAAAACCGCGAACTAAAACCGCGAACTAAAACCGCTTGTAGAGGCCTAAAAGTACCCTCGTAAAATTTTTTCATGATTTTTCCCGTTATCAGCTCGAAAATGCGCGTCGAGTTTTTGCTATTAGTTAACGAGATTCGCAAATATGCATTTCATCGACCCACCCTACTAAACAAGTTTGAAAAGCATTATTTAGTTACCACCAATGCTTTTAAAACATGTTTAACACGTAACATTTAAGATGCAACCAATCTGAAATTCAGGGTTTTGCTTATAACTTCTGAACCACTGCACTATAGGAAATTTTACCCTTTTTTTGGCCAAAATTATTTACAGCCAAACGGCTGGACCGATTTGAAAGATTTTTTGGATTTAACTTTTGGAAGACCCTTTAGAGGGAGGGAGTGACTCATAAAGTTTTTCATACACTCAAAAAAAAACTTTAGTAAATTTACCTAAAAAATTAACCAATAATAAGTTCAAAACAGGGTTTCCGGGGTTATAAGTTTTCGCATCTAAGATTTTTTAGATCTTTTATAGATTATCTAGTTTTCTAAACTGTTTTTTACTATTTTTTTTTTGAGTGTACACTAACTTTCGAAGATAACAGTAGAAATTTATTTTAACAATTTTAAGAAGTGTCAAACAAAGCTCCTTTTTAATAAGGATTTTATTAAAAAATTTGATTTTTGTGTTCAAAGTCGTTAACTACATTTCAAAATGCCACTACGAGCAGATGAAGCATGAGCTAGGGGATCAACTTCCCTATTCAGATCTTTAGAGATTTCTGCTGTAATTCGTAATTTTTTCTCGCAGATTTTGACAAAAAAGTTAATTGTGGTCGTCCAGGTTTCGATTTAGTGGAGGCAGCCTGCGTTTTATCTTTTCTTATCCAAGTATTGCCTTTAAGCCAAACAGCATGCTGTTTTTCAAAAATTTCCACTCCTACAACTTTTTTAAGCCATTTCATATTTATATTTGAACAAAATATTCTTGATTGCTCCTTTTTATATTTTTTAAAGTTTTCGAAACGATTACTTTCATCACTGTATGAAAAGAAATGTGCACAAATATCGGCTTTTTCGTCATATTCGTTGTGTTTCTTTCGCCATATATTGAAAAACTCTGAATTTGGCACGAAGTATGTAGTCACCTGGAAAAATGCGCTTTTAAAAAAAGTTTGCACATATCCGACTTTGAAATTGATTAAATTCGGAAGGTAATTGATTGACCTAAAGAACTTATACGGTTTTGTAGCTAACATATGCTATCATTTTTTTGTAAGTCTAAATATTATTCCAATTCATCATTCCATACGTTCAAGTTAAAGTCATTTCAAATATGTTCAGCAACATTTCACTATATATCATTAAATTACTCACCCTTGACATTATTTTCCATTTTTTAGTTTTTAAAAATTATTAATTTATATTATGAAAACTTTTATTAGAAACTATCACAAAATTTACTGCACTCAATCGTTATTTGAAAACTAATTTAGAAATTGCAAGAAAAACAGCTGATAAAGTTACAGTTGTAACGTGCCGTTACAAGGAAAATACTTTTCCATATACCTCATCACTCTACTTGTACCCATACCCAATATAGAGTTGTTTGTTTGATAGTTATTACTAGCAAACAGTTAATACTATCTCGCAATTCTCGTTGAGTTGGTCAAATTGTTATTTATAATGACCAAGTTTGGCTGACCAGAGGAACGAGAAACCAGTTGGAGTTCGTGATATACCTCGTAGAATTTACGATGTATACCGTAAGCCGACCAGATTCCTGTTCCCAACTCCGTCTTTAGCCGTAGTTGGTCCGTAGTTAAAACCCTGTAGTTAGAAATCCGACTTAACCCGAACGCTACCTATCATTCGTATTAACACGACTCACCTGCACCCCATTCTCGTGAGTTACTTAGTATTTTTACTTATCGTAGTTAGCACCCGATCGCCCACTAAACCCGAACGCCACCTATCGTTCGTATTAATACGACTCACCTGCACCCCATTCTCGTGAGTTACTTAGTATTTTTACTTATCGTAGTTAGCACCCGATCGCCCACTAAACCCGAACGCCACCTATCGTTCGTATTAACACGACTCACCTGCACCCCATTCTCGTGAGTTACTTAGTATTTTTACTTATCGTAGTAAGAATACCCGATCGCCCACTAAACCCGAACGCCACCTATCGTTCGTATTAACACGACTCACCTGCTCCCCATTCTCGTGAGTTACTTATTATTTTTACTTATCGTAGTTAGAATACCCGATCGCCCCCTAAACCCGAACGCCACCTATCGTTCGTATTAACACGACTCACCTGCTCCCCATTCTCATGAGTTACTTAATATTTTTACTAGTCGTAGTTAGCACCCGATCGCCCACTAAACCCGGACGCCACCTATCGTTCGTATTGACACGACTCACCTGCATCCCATTCTCGTGAGTTACTTAGTATTTTTACTAATCGTAGTTACCAACACGATAGCCCGTTAAACCAGAACGCCACCTATCGTTCGTATTAACCCGACTCACCAGCACCCTATTCTCGTGAGTTACTTCGTACATATTCTAATTTACTTTCGTCATCCGATTCCCTGACACCCCCGAACACCAACTAACGTTCGGTCTCACCGACTCACCTGCGCCCTATACTCGTGAGTCACTTACATCGGTACTACCGACATTGGGTCAACAACTTCGTGTGTACAACTATACAATCACAAAGGAAGCAACCCTTTGTTGAACACTGGACATATCTA
This sequence comes from Pegoplata infirma, assembly GCA_963921195.1. Lineage (NCBI taxonomy): Eukaryota > Metazoa > Arthropoda > Insecta > Diptera > Anthomyiidae > Pegoplata > Pegoplata infirma. The sequence continues at coordinate 147,249,713 of OY992540.1, forward strand.
GTGCTACCTTAGCTGGAAACAAAACTGCATCACACAGTAAATGAATTCTGTAAAAAAATTTAAAAAGAGATGTTTACTGTGTTGTATTTTTTCTATATTAAAGCAAAAAAAAAAAAAATAAGCTTTGCAAAAATTTAAATTTTGACTTTTGGCCAAAAAATGGGTAAAATTTCCTATAGTGCACTGGACCGATTAAGCTAAAATTCAATACCAAACAGACCTGGGGAACGGCAAAGATACATGTCAAGCTTCAGCAGTCTTATTGTTGTCTTTCGAAAGTTATCGTATTTTTTATCTCGTAAATTCGCGAAACCACTGGACCGATTTCGCTGAATTGCAATACCTGTATGACAAGGTAAATAACAAACATATGTATATGACAAACTTCAGGTGCCACTGTAAAGTATTTCAAAAGTTATCGTGTTTTCAACAGACAGACAGACGGATGAACATCACTAGATCGTCTTAAAATCTATCTAGGATCATGAATAAATATACTTTATGGGGTTATATACCAATATTTCGAGGTGTTACAAACGAAATGACGAACTTATATATACCCTCTATCACTAGAGTGGAGGGTATAAATACTGAAAAACAAGAATATTAACAAAATTAACATAAAATAAGAAGGGGAAAAATGTATTTAATATGATGCCAATTTTATTTAAAAAATGGTAAATTTTAATTCCAATTTCGTTCATAAACATTTGAGAACCCATTGGATCCGGACCCGGACATGGGTCGCAATAAATACGAGCCAAGAGCTTTACAGAAGGCTTATGCACACAGAAAACAAATTTTCTAATTGCCAATTCAGTTGAAGCAACCAAAATTCGGTGGATTCACTTGCATATAAATCGTCTCAATTAAATATCAGTAATCACAACTGAGCATGGTTAATATTACTAACTTTTAATTGAAGCAGCTAAAAAATTCGGTTGTCACAGCCGAATATATATTTAGTCCTTTAAAATTCCTAGTTGGAACATAGGGCCATAAACAGCCGAATATAGCAACCGAATTTTATATTGATGCAACTAAATAATTCAGTTGGAAATTTATTTTTCTGAGTGTGGAGTTTTTACCGAGTCTTTTTTTTTTTGTGTAGCCTAGTAACGTTTAAAATAATATAATAAAATGTAGTAACGTTTAAAATAATATAACAACAAAAAAAAAAAATATAATGTTTGTATACATTAGGGGTGGGATAGTGCACGAGTTTTCGATTTCGACACGCTAGAACCGCTTATTTTGTGAGGTTCGTAAAAAAAATGCATGGGCCAAAAAATGGGGCAGATCGGATAGGATCTAGGGGTCGCTCATCGGGGTCAAAGTTGGGCGTAGAGGGGAAAAAATCCACAAAAAGCCCCAAAACTCCCCTGGTTTTGCTCCTGGAGGGGTCAAATGTGAGACCGGCCCCCATTATTTTTTTCCCCTGAACACTTTTGCCGAACATACCTAAGCCCTATCTCCAATCCCTAAGGGGGGTCCCATACAAAGGTTCAATTTTTAAAAAATCTTGCTCCTACCGCTCTAGCTGTCCTAGAAGTCACCCTAGAGGAATCAAATGTATGACCAACCCCCAATATTTTTTCAACCCCAACATTTTCTTAGAACATACCTACCCCCTATCTTCAATCTTTAGGGTGGTCCCCATACATTTTTTTTTATTTTTTCTTAAATTGTCATATTAAATCAGCTCCTACCGGTCCAATGGTGCCTCCTAGAGGGGTCATTATCAAGACCAACCCCCATTAATTTTTAGCCCCCAACACTTCTTCTGAACATACCAATTCCATATCTCCAATTCCTAAGGGGTCTCCCACACAAAATGACATTTTTGTAAAACTTGCTCTCACCGCTCTAACTATCGCAGGGGTGACCCTAGAGAAGTTAAATGTGTGACCGACCCCCAATATTTTTTCAGCCCCAACATTTTCCCCAAACAAACCTACCCTCTATTTTAAAGCCTTAAGGGTGTCCCCACACATTTTTTTTTATTTTTTAATTTTTTTTTATAAAATCTGCGCCTACCGCTCCCATTCTGCCTTTTAGGAACGGTAAATGCAGACTGACCCCCATTAATTTTTGCCGCCTACATTTTTTCTGAACATACCTACGCCGTATTTCCACTTTGTAGGGGTGCTCCCCTGGGGAAAACTAAATTAGTAATGTATGTAGAGAAGTCAAATGTATGACCTGCCCATATATTTTTTTAGCCAAAACATTTTCTTCAAACATACCTACCCTCTATCTTCAAGGTGTTACCCCACAATTTGTTTATTTATTTTATCGAGAAATCCGAGGTCTTTAATTTGTAATTTAATAGTAACTTTTGTTAAGCGTAAAAAAATATTTTTTTTAACTTGAAAATAATAAGAAATGATAAATAATATAACTAAAAATCAAATTAATTTATTTTTATCGTGTGATGGATATTGTTTCCGATTTTCGGCCACGACCTGAAGCAAAACTATTTTTTCCTCCTCGCTACTGCACAACACGTTGTTATAGTCTTCTATTAATTTTACGCCTCTTTCGGCGCCAGCGCCGGCGCCAGCGTCGTTGACAACATGTAATTTACGTAATATTTGCAGCGCTCGCTGGTAGTCCTGACGATTTTCCCAAGTATTTGGATCGGAAGCAATGAAATTTGTTGTTATTCCGAAGCGTGCAAAAAATTTTGGAGTTTTAGGTGTGACGTAGTGGCTTAAATCAGTTTTCATGAGTTCTTGATTCACTTGTTTCGATGCCATGTTAATTCTTTTCACACCTTCGAATCCAACAACATGTACTGGAGGATTACAATCCTTGTTGCCACTGTCGCCGCTATCCTCTGAGGCATCTTCTTCCCCGATATCATCGTCTTCTTCTTCCTCGCTGTCTTCGTTAGACGATTCGTCCATCTCATCGTCAGATAACTCTTCCTCCAATTCCTCTTTCTCTTCTTCAAATATACGAATTGCATTCGACATTTTTCGTTTTATTTCACAAGAGATATTCGGATCAAATAGTGCGAGAGCAACAGCTCTGCCACTGAGATACCAGAGATGTCCACAAGAAGCATAATTGGCAATCGCTTTCAAAAAATTCAAATCAATATTTGGAGCTTCTATTGCTTTGGTAGCGCTAAACCAAGCTTTTACGTAAATTGTTATGATGAAAACGGTCACATCAAGAAGTGCATTTAATTCTTTTTTAGCCAAACCGATATATTTTCGGAACAAAAAACTTTTTAGGCAATATATGCCTTTTGCCATCCATCGAGCATGACTGATGGGTCCTGGTGGACTAAAATGCTTATTAGGAATATTTTCGCCAAGGTATAATAAAACAATTTCAAGAAACTCCTTGTGGTCGTCTTTGGGTTGCTTTTCTTTTATTTGAGCCCAACAAAACAACTTGATGTCAGTTTGGACTTGAGCTGGTATGTTGCCTGCCACTTCCTCATCTTATATGACAAGACTGTACGGTTTGTCTTTTATATTTTCCCACTGCTCTTTAAAACGCGCAAACATTAGCACTCATGGTCCAGACGTTTTGCCGAATTTGGTTTCAAACACTTAGTTTTCCCCAGGCGAGCATCCCTTCAAAGTGGAAATACGGCGTAGGTATGTTCAGAAAAAATGTAGGGGGCAAAAATTAATGTGGGTCAGTCTGCATTTCCCGTCCCTAAAAGGCACAGTGGGAGCGGTAGGCGCAAATTTTATAAAAAAAAAATTAAAAAAAAAAAAATGTGTGGGGACACCCTTAAGGCTTAAAAATAGAGGGTAGGTTTGTTTGGGGAAAATGTTGGGGCTGAAAAAATATTGGGGGTCGGTCACACATTTAACTTCTCTAGGGTCACCCCTGCGATAGTTAGAGCGGTGGGAGCAAGTTTTACAAAAATGTCGTTTTGTGTGGGAGACCCCTTAGGAATTGGAGATATGGAATTGGTGTGTTCAGAAGAAGTGTTGGGGGCTAAAAATTAATGGGGGTTGGTGTTGATAATGACCCCTCTAGGAGGCACCATTGGACCGGTAGGAGCTGATTTAATATGACAATTTAAGAAAAAATAAAAAAAAATGTATGGGGACCACCCTAAGGATTGAAGATAGGGGGTAGGTATGTTCTAAGAAAATGTTGGGGTTGAAAAAATATTGGGGGTCGGTCATACATTTGATTCCTCTAGGGTGACTTCTAGGACAGCTAGAGCGGTAGGAGCAAGATTTTTTAAAAATTGAACCTTTGTGTGGGAGCCCCCTTAAGGAGAGGAGATAGGGCTTAGGTATATTCGGTAAAAGTGTTCGGGGTGAAAAAATAATGGGGGCCGGTCTCACATTTGACCCCTCTAGGGGCAAAACCAGGGGAGTTGTGGGGCTTTTTGTTGATTTTTTCCCCTCTACGCCCAACTTTGACCCCGATGAGCGACCCCTAGATCCTATCCGATCTCCCCCATTTTTTGGCTCATATACTTTTTTTACCAACCTCACAAAATGAGCGGTTCTAGCGGTTCCAAATATTGCTGCTTAAAATCTCACACAACACTATCCCACCCTTAGTATACATATTGATTGCAAATTGTTTTAAAAACATAAAAAAATAACGGAATGGATTTTTTAATTTAATTGTAGTTAATTTAAGCAAGTTTATTGTAAGTGTGAGTGGATGATGATGATGTGTTTTGAATAAAAAAGATTAAAGTACTAAAAGGTTATACAAATATAAAAGAAAAAAAAAAACGGTTTTATATATACAGTTAGCGAAAAAAAAAAATGTATGAAACCATACCGCCTTAATTTGTGCACCCTCCACATATGAGGCATTCCACACCAAATGTCCAGCGAAAAAAAAACATGTGTACCGTAAACTTCTGAATTGGTTGTATGAATAGCCCTATATGAAACTTAGAAAACTGAGTTTTTCGTATTTCAATTTTTCAAAAACTGGGCTTAGGAGGCGTGGTCAAATATTGGAAAAATGGTCAAATTTGTGGCGAGTTGCCCTGATTAAATGTTTATCACATTAAAACGGAATGCACCACAATCTCAAAAATTTACATTCTTATATAGTTTTGTATGGGCTATCGATTAAATTTTTTTTTTTTTGAAAATTTTCAGAACCCGTTCTGAAATTTTAATTTTTTTAAAAAGTCAATTTATCAAAAATCCGGCCACTTTTTTTTTTTTTTTTAAGTTTAGATGTTTGTCCATCCACACAAAAAAAAAAATCAGAAACACGTTCTTCGTTTTTTTCGGGAAAGTCGCATTTGAATTTTAAATTTCATAACAATTTTGTAGTTTGCTTGTATTTTATGGGTTTAACGTTGCGAATGAGTACCCAGTCAGAAAAATAAAAACGGGCCAACGTTGGAATGAAGTTGGCGGCGACGGTACCAACGTTGGCAAATCATACCCGTTTCTTAGTCTACGACGTCATTCCGAAGTTGAAATGATAACAGTGGCCAACGATCGCTCGACTTTGGTTTTGACGTTGGGTTAACATTGATTTTATAAATTTACGACATTGGATTGACCTCCTGCTTAAGGATGTATTGTGCTTGTTTGTTACCATTTTGTACAAATTGGTTGAAAAAACAACTACTAAAGTTTTCACTTAGATTAAAGAGTTGAGGTCTATGTAAATCAAAAACTTAAAAAAAAACAAGTAGAAAAGTTAAATTCGACTTTGCCGAATCTATGAATACCCTCCACATGCATTTTTTTAAAGGGTAGTACATTTTTTAACGTGAAAAAATTAACAATTTTGATTAGAAATATTTTATTTTGAGTAAAAAACTCTTTTATTTGTCATTTTTTAAAAAAAAAGAAAAAATAATAATTTTTTTTTTGAGTGTAAAATTTTTTTCGAGTGTAATGTTTTTTTTACTGTGCAAATATTTCTGAGTAAATCCACGTACGTATGTACACAAAATATTGTAATTTTTGTAAAAAAAAAAACTAAATTTTTTTTTGTGTAAATTTTTTTTGAGTGTAAAATTTTTTTTTGAGTGTAAAATTTTTTTGAGTGTAAAATTTTTTTTTAAGTTACCAATGCTTTTAAAACTAAACAAGTTTAAAAAGCATTGCTTAAAATTTAAACAAGTTTGAAAAGCATTGTTTAGTTACCACCAATGCTTTTAAAACTTGTTAAAACACGTGGCATTTTAGATGAAACTAATTTGAAATTCAGGGTTTTGCTTATAACTTTTGAACCATTGGACCGATTGAGCTGAAATTTAAAACCAAACAGACCCGGGGAACGGCAAATATACATGCCAAGCTTCAGTAGTCTCATTATTGTCTTTCGAAAGTTATCGTGTTTTTTATCTCGTAAATTCGAGAAACACCCTTGCCGAATTTTACTCTTTCGCTCATAACTGGACCACTGGACCGATTTGGCTGGATTGCAATACCAACCTGACCAGGTAAATGACAAACATATATGCCAAACTTCAGTAGCCTCTGTAAAGTCTTTCAAAAGTTAGCGTGTTTTCTACGGACGGACAGACAGACAGACAGATGGACGGACGGACGGACGGACGGACGGACGGACGGACGGACGGACGGACGGACATCGCTAGATCGACTTAAAATCGATCGAGGATCATAAATATATATACTTTATGGGGTCCTAGACCAATATTTCTAGGTGTTACAAACGGAATGACAAACTTATATATACCCTCTATCACTAGAGTGGAGGGTATAAAAAAAAAATGTTAACTTTTAAATTATAATCTATAGTGTAGTGTTTTATGTAAACAAAGTTGTGCCAACACAATATTTTTAGCAAAACTGTTTTATATTATGGAATGTTGTATTTTTCGTTAGCCCTATATTGTACCAACACAAAATTTTTGGTACGGTTGGCAATTTCTGACTGGGTAATATTAATTGCATAAATATTTCTCATACGCTCTGTTGAACCAAGAAAATACAAGCAAATTACAAAATTGTTATGAAATTTAAAATTCAAATGCGATTTTCTCGAAAAAAACGAAGAACGTGTTTCTGAGTTTTTTTGTGTGGATGGACAAACATCAAACTTTTCAAAAAAAAGTTGCCGGTTTTTTGATAAATTGACTTTTTTAAAAAATGGAAAATTTCAGAACGGGTTCCGAAAATTTTACAAAAAAAAAATAATCGATAGCCCATATAAAACTATATAAGAATCTAAATTTTTGAGATTGTGGTGCATTCCGTTTTAATGTGATAAATATTTAATCAAGACAACTCGCCACAAATTTTACCAATTTGCCAATATTTGACCACGCCTCCTAAGCCCAGTTTTTGAAAATTTTAAAAACCAAAAACGCAATTTACTTAGTTCCATATAGGGCTATCCAAACAACCTATTCAGAAATTTATGGGACATGTGTTTTTCTGTAGCGGGACATTTGGTGTAGAATGCCTCATATAAGGCTCTTCCGGTGGTGATCGGCGATCAAAATTTGAAATGGTTTTTGTGGGTCTTAAAACTCTATATTTAAATTTTTAACCAACTCGATTTCGCAATCACCCAAAAACGTCTTCAACAATTTCATTGAGATTTTCACTACAGATAGTGCTAGTTGTAGGGGAAACTCATACTTGGGACTTTTGTTTGAAAAACAATGCTAATGCCTGCTATTTCATTGGCATTTTATATGAAAAAAAAACTAATGCCTCAATGCATAGGTCCCAAGTATGGCGAAATTATAGGTCATAGTAGACCTCCATTGTACAAAGGGGCGTTATGTGCCACGCCCCTTAGTATTACACTAAAGGTTATGTCTACTAGTTGCATAATCACACAAACAACAGCTAAACCCATTCTTGAGAATTGAAACAATAATGAAATAGACATAAATTCGTAACGTTTGTCATACATTTCAAAAGTACATACCAAAAAGTGTTTCTAATTACTATACACAGAAAATAATATCGTATATTTTATTTTAATTATTTTTTTATTTAATATCAATTAATTTTTTAATTAATATAATCAATTGTTTAAATCTTTTTTTAACTTTATTTTAATTATTTTTTTAACTTGATATTTATTAAATATTTAATTAATATAATTAATTGTTTAATTGTTTAATTAAATTTTTAGCGTTACTTATTTTTATACCCTCCACTCTAGTGATAGAGGGTATATATAAGTTTGTCATTCCGTTTGTAACACATCGAAATATTGGTCTAGGACCCCATAAAGTATATATGAAGGTTTCTATTTCAAACGTACCACGAAAAAAAAAATGTTGTTGGATCAAAGTCAAACTTTGAGAGCTTATTTCCCTATATGAAAGCAACTCAACGATTCTAAAATTTTCGAAACACATTTATTTTATAGTGTTTTGTATGGGCTATCGATTGGCATTATTAGTTTTTGGAAAAAATTCAGAACTATATCTGAATTTTTCAAATGAAAAATAAAAATTGATGTAGCAAAAAACACGCCATTTTTAATTTTTTTAAAAAAAAATTTTAAATTAAAGTTAATTTCATTCTCTACATCATATCAAATTTTCAGAGAGCAGTTATTTTTGGTTTTCGAGAAAATTGGCTTTAAAGTTTAAATGTCTTATTTTATTTTCCATATCACTCATACGCCACGATACATTTATTTTTGCACTTACCAAAAACTTGTTTAATTCTGTTTAGATAACAGATTTAGAGCTGATTTGTCTTATTTATAGGAATTTGACTGTTTTTTTGTTGACCAGAGACATACAGAGCCATCGCTTACTCGTCTTCTGTGTAATAAGAATGACAATTTTTTTTAACTTTAAAATATTTGAAATGATGAAGAAGGTTTGTAAAATTTTTGAAGTGCAGACTTTAAAATATTTTTTGGAACTTGTCTACTTCTGATATATTTTAAATTTTTAGTTGTAAGGCAATGTGTTTAATATCAGAGTATTCTTAAAAATTAACAACGACTGTGAATATTGTTGCCTGGATTTATTCCAGTAAATGGCTAAGCGGCGTCCCAGAATTTCAACAATCATAAGGCAAAGATCACTTCTGAAATATTGTCATTGTATTGATATTGAATGCAACCTTGATACGAAGAATCTTGAAAAACAGTCGAATTCTTATTATAAATATGACAAATCAGTCCGGCCGAAACCAGTTTTTCGAGGCCAAACCGAAACCGAACCAAAACCGAAACTAAAAAAAAATTAATGCCTGGCTGAATAAAATTTTTATTTATTTCTTTTTTAAAATAAATATACAGCACTTAATGTTTTTAAACCATCGGAGTTGTTGTATTTATTCAAAAATATATATATTTTTAAAAACTTACAAAAAAATCATATTTAAATAAACTTAAAAAAAAATGTTCATTAAATCTGCAGATTAAGAAAAAAAAAATTATTTGAACTGTAACAGTAACACGTTAATTGGAAATCCTTGTTACATTTTTAAAATGAACTGAATCAAGTGTAATGATACTCGAAATTGAAAAATTCAGCAATTTTTTTATATATTTTTTAAAATACTAAAATTTTGCCGAATACCGAATAGAGGCCGAAACCCCATTATTCGGCCGAAGTCGAGACCGAAACCGAATATTTGGTTGGACTCTACAAATCAGCTCAAAATCTATTATCTAAATAGAATTAAACAAGTTTTTGGTAAGTGCAAAAATAAATGTATCGTGGCGTATGAGTGATATGGAAAATAAAATAAGACATTCAAACTTTAAAGCCAATTTTCTCGAAAACCAAAAATAACTGCTCTCTGAAAATTTGATATGATGTAGAGAATGAAAAGAACTTTAATTTAAAATTTTTTTAAAAAAAATTAAAAATGGCGTGTTTTTTGCTACATCGATTTTTATTTTTCATTTGAAAAATTCAGACATAGTTCTGAATTTTTTCCAAAAACTAATAATGCCAATCGATAGCCCATACAAAACACTATAAATTAGATGTGTTTCGAAAATTTCAGAATCGTTGAGTTACTGTAGAAAAAATTAAATATAAAGCGACATCATGCAAAAATTGCTCAATTTTACCATGTTTGACCACGCCTATCTCGCCCATTTTTCCGAAAAACGAAAACTTTTGTTCCACGATTTGTTACTTTCATATAGGACAATAAGCTCTCAAAGTTTGACTTTGATCCAACAACATTTTTTTTTTTCGTGGTACGTTTGAAATAGAAACCTTCATATATTCATGATCATCGATCGATTTTAAGACGATCTAGCGATGTCCGTCCATCCGTCCGTCTGTCTGTCTGTTGAAAACACGCTAACTTTTGAAAGACTTTACGCAGGCTCCTGAAGTTCGGCATATATGTTGGGCATTTACCTGGTCAGGTTGGTATTGCAATCCAGCAAAATCGGTTCAATGGTTCAAAAGTTATAAGCAAATGAGTGAATTTCGGCAAGAGCTTTTCTGGAATTTACGAGATAAAACACACGGTAACTTTCGAACGGCAATTCTGAGGGTGCTGGAGTGTGACATATATATTTGTCGTTCTTCAGGTCCAGTTCATTTTAAATTTCAGCCAAATCGGTCCAGTGGTTCAAAAGTTATTAGCTAAATCGTAAATTTCAGATTCGCCTCACCTTAAATTCACGTGTTGAAAACTCGTTAAACATGTTTTAAAACATTGGTGAGTCACAAAAATATTTTACACCGCATTTTTGTCACTCAAAAATATTTTTTCACTAAAAGAAAAAAAAAATACACTCGAAAAAAATTTTACACTCAAAAAAATTTTACACTCAAAAAAAAATTAGTAAATTATTTTTTTTTTTCAAAAATTAGTTAAAATAAAAAGTTTTTTCACACAAAATAAAATATTTCTAATCAAAAATGTTATTTTTTCGCTATAGAAAATTTACTGTAACTTAAAAAGGGCATTGTGGAGGGTATTCATAGATTCGGCCAAGTCGAATTTGATTTTTCTACTTGTTTAACTTGATATTTATTAAATATTTAATTAATATAATTAATTGTTTAATTGTTTAATTAAATTTTTTGCGTTACTTATTTTTATACCCTCCACTCTAGTGATAGAGGTTATATAAGTTTGTCATTCCGTTTGTAACACCTCGAAATATTGGTCTAGGACCCCATAAATATGTCCGTCCTTCCGTCCGTCTGTCCGTCTGTCTGTCTGTTGAAAACACGCTAACTTTTGAAAGACTTTATGGAGGCTCCTGAAGTTTGGCATATATGTTGGGTATTTACCTGGTCAGGTTGGTATTGCAATCCAGCGAAATCGGTTCAGTGGTTCAAAAGTTATAAGAAAATGAGTGAATTTCGGCAAGGGTTTTTCTGGAATTTACGAGATAAAACACACGGTAACTTTCGAACGGAATTCTGAGGGTGCTGAAGTGTGGCATATATATTTGTCGTTCCTCTGGTCTGGTTCGTTTTAAATTTCATCCAAATCGGTCCAGCGATTCAAAAGTTATTAGCAAAACCGTAAATTTCAGATTAGTTTCACCTTAAATTCACGTGTTGAAAACCCGTTAAACAAGTTTTAAAACAAATGTAAGTTAAAAAAATATTTTACAAGGTATTTTTGTCACACAAAAATATTTTTACACTAAAACAAAAAAAGATACACTCAAAAAAAATTGTACACTCAAAAAAAAAAAATTTTACACTAAAAAAAAATTTGTATTTTTTTTTTTCAAAAATTAATAAAAAAAAAGTTTTTTTACACAAAATAAAATATTTCTAACCAAAAATTTTATTTTTTTTATGTTAGAAAATTTACTATCACTTAAAAAGGGCATTGTGGAGGGTATTCATAGATTCGGCCAAGTCGAATTTAACTTTTCTACTTGTTTTTCGTGTGTGTGCTAGTATGTAGTTTTCTCTTGCATTGTTTTATAAACAAGACAAATATAGTATAAGAAGAAAAAGTTTGTTGAAATTTTTTTTTTTTGTTTCTCGTATAGTTATTTGAATTCTCATTTTGTTTATAGTTTTATGTGTTCGTATGTATATAAAAGGTTTATAATGATTTTTATAAAATTGTCTCACTGACTATGTCTTTACAGCAAAAATATATTTGGCAAAGTTTGAAGAAGCATTTTTTTAACCCTTCTTGTTTAAAAAAAAAAAATTTGTTTAAATTATATTTTTTTTTAAATGTGTTATTTTTAATTAATTTTTTTAACTTATACAATTTTCCAAATTTATTTTTAATTAAATTTTTAATTTATATAATTAAAATTTTGTTATTTTTTTTAACTAACTAAATATCCATTTACTTTTAATTAACGACATACAAATATTTTTAATTTATTTGCGCATTTTGGAGATTGGTCCGGATTTAATTAATTTTTTAATTAAATCTTCGAATTTTTTAATTAAATTTTTTTTTTTATATTTTTTCTGTGTACACATTACAAGTAATGCAAAAATTTGCTGGGTAATAATACTTTTTAACTCACGCACTGTTTACTTTATTTCAATATTGATTGAACTTAAGAATTTTTAACTTTATTTTTTTTTTTTGAGGCAAAATATTGCATTCGTCTGTTTGTTTGCAGTGAATTTTATTTTAAGCCAAATGAATTCTTCTGTTGAAAAAGAAAAAAAGAAAATACGAAATTTCCAAAAAAAAATAACTGAAAAAATAATCACCAGCAACAACAATCAATCAGTCAGCAGGAGTTAAAATACTATCCATCCTACTGATGTCGATACATATTTTTATTGCTTTATTTGTGTGAATGTTATCATTGTGAAAATCACTGGTACTCTTTTGTTTTATTACCAATTTGTGGTATGTAGAGGAATGAGAATGAATCTGCATCAATGGTATTTTCAATGATTTTTAATTTTTTTTTATTTCAGTTTTTCCAACGTAGAAAAAGTCAAAAATTTATCAATTCAATCAAAAATTGAAATGAAGAGAAAAAAAAAATAAAAAAAAGAAATACGTGAGAGTGTTAAATTCGGCTGTGCCGAATCTTTTATACCCTCTAATTTATAAAAAAAAAAATGACAAAGGCATTTATCGAGTAATTTTTGTCAATTATTTAAGATTTTTTTTTTTTAAATTTCGATTTTTAAATATTAAATTTTTTTTTTTTTAAATTTTGTTTTTTCGCCTCAATGCTTTAAAGCCTACATTTTTTTTACATTTTCAGAAGACAAAACAATTATTTTAAATTTAAGATAAACAAGTAGAAAAGTTAAATTTGACTTGGCCAAATCTATGAATACCCTCTACACTGACCTTTTTAAGAGATAGATGAATTGTCTTTCGTGAAAAAAGTTAATAATTTTGATTAGAAATATTTTTAGTTTTGAGTAAAATGTTTTTTTTTTTTGAAAAAAAAAATTATTAATTTTTTTTGTTAGCGCAAAATTTTTTTCGAGTGCATTTTTCGTGTTTAAAATAGTTTTGAGTGACAAGAATACGTTGTAAAATATTTTTCTGATTTACCAATTCTTTTAAAACTTGTTTAACGGGTTTCCAACACGTGAATTTAAGGTGAAATCGATTTGAAATTCACGATTTTGCTTATAACTTTTGAACCACATGACCGATTTTGCTGAAATTTAATACCAAATAGACCAGGAGAACGACAAATATATATGCCAAGCTTAGGATTGTCTTTTAAAAGAAAGCGTGTTTTTTAAAATAACTGAACTCCATGCCGTACTTAATAAACTCAAAGGCAAAACACCAGGAATGGACAGAATTTCATACCCGATGATTAAGCAACTGCCGATAATAATGAAACTGCGTCTACTCCAACTTTTTAATAAAATATGGAATTCTTATATCCCACAGCAGTTTAAGACAAGCATCACTATAGAAGGATTCCAAAATTTTTGAAAACAAAAAAAACACTTTTTCGACCTTACCTATTTTAATTTGCATAAAAATTGGCATATCAATTCTCGAGATCTGTGTCGAATTTCGGTTTTTGTTATTTAGTCAAAATTGTGAATGGTTCGCGTTTTATCGCTGTTCAAAGTTGGTATTTTGCAACAATTTAATGAAAAATACATGATGTTTAAATGATCGTATCTTTGGAACGCATCATCCGATTGTCACGAAATAAAGCGCAAAATAATGGTTATGTCCTGGTCTTAAAATAGAATTTTGAAAAAGGATAGGATGCTTTGCAAAAAGGATATTGAAATTAAAAAAATGTCCTTAATTTGCAAATATCTCAAAATGCGTATCTTTAATTTTCCTATATTTTTTTGCACATATAGCCCTAAATATACTTAACAACATATGCAAATCCCAAATTGGGATGGTAAGCGGTTTAATTGTAAACGCGGTTTCATGAAACGCCTTATTGATTTTTGTTAATAACTCTCGTTTACAAATGAAAAACAATTTCTGCGCACTAACCGCGAATAATTTTTTTATATGTATTTTTGATCGCTAAACTCAAAAATTTCATCAAAAGAACATTTCGCGAATAACTTTTTGTTTAATGAATTTTTTAGCGTTTTTTGGAGGTATTTTGACTATTTTTCTTATATCTTAAGTTCTGTTTATCTGATTCTCTCGCAATAAAAACCAAATTAAAGACAATCAAATTTCCAACAAATCCTACATTCATCATTTTTTCATAAGTTCATAGCTTTACGCGCAAATAATTTTTTTAGCGTTATTTGGAGGTATTTTGACTATTTTTCTTATATCTTGAGTTCCGTTCATCTGATCTTTTCGCAATAAGAACCAAATTAAAGACAATCAAATTTCCAACAAATCCTTCATTCGTTATTTTTATATCAGTTCATAACTTTACGCGCAATAGGCAAACAAGGAAAAACTATTTTTTATTAACAAAGCTCATTTTTTAAAAATTTTAAAAACAGAAATTGTAAAAAAATATCATTTTTTTTTGTATTTTATCATGTATATTCATAAAATTTGTGATAACTTCGGAGTAAACCTATAGATTTTCATCAAATCAACTTTATTATATTTCTCAATGTTCAGGCTTTGCAGATAAATAAAAAGATGCAATTAATTGCAAAGATTTCTATTTCTTAAACTTTTTTTAAATGATTTGTTAATCAAAAAACTTATTTTAGTCATATGTTTGCCTATTGCGCGTAAAGTTATGAACTGATATAAAAATAATGGATGAAGAATTTGTTGGAAATTTGATTGTCTTTAATTTGGTTCTTATTGCGAAAAGATCAGATGAACGGAACTCAAGATATAAGAAAAATAGTCAAAATACCTCCAAATAACGCTAAAAAAATTATTTGCTCGTAAAGCTATGAACTTATGAAAAAATGATGAATGTAGGATTTGTTGGAAATTTGATTATCTTTAGTTTGGTTTTTATTGCGAGAAGATCAGATAAACAGAACTTAAGATATAAGCAAAATAGTTAAAATACCTCCAAAAAAACGCTAAAATATTCATTTAACAAAAATGTATTCGCGAAATATTGTTTTAATGAAATTTTTGAGTTTAGCGATCAAAAATACATATAAAAAAATTATTCGCGGTTAGTGCCCAGAAATTATTTTTCATTTGTAAACGAGAGTTATTAACAAAAAACAATAAGGCGTTTCATGAAACCGCGTTTACAATTAAACTGCTTATCACCCCAATTTGGGATTTGCATATGTTGTTAGGTACATTTTGGGCTATATGTGCAAAAAAATATAGGAAAATTAAAGATACGAATTTTGAGATATTTGCAAATTAAGGACATTTTTTTAATTTCAATATCCTTTTTGCAAAGCATCCTATCCTATTTAAAAATTATGTTTTAAGTACAGGACATAACCATTATTTTGCGCTTTATTTCGTGGCAATCGGATGATGCGTTCCAAAGATATGATCATTTAAACATTGTGTATTTATCATACAATTGTTGCAAAATACCAACTTTGAACAGCGATAAAACGCGAACCATTCACAATTTTGACTAAATTACAAAAACCGAAATTCATTAAAAAGCAGAAGAATGGATGTGTTAATTTTTGGATAAATTGAACCACCATTGGCGGATTGCCAATGCTATTTTAAATGGAACCAGTCGCCTTGATTAAATATTTATCACATTAAAAAGGAATGCATCACAATCTCAAAAATTTACAAAATCGCATTTGAAATTCAAATTTCATAACAATTTTGTAATTTGCTTGTATTTTCTTGTTTTAACATTGAGAATGAGTATTATTAATTGCATAAATATTAGTCATACGCTCTGTTGAAACAAGAAAATACAAGCAAATTACTAAATTGTTATGAAATTTAAAATTCAAATGCGATTTTATCGAAAAAAACGAAGAACGTGTTTCTGAATTTTTTTTGTGTGGATGGACAAACATCTAAACTTAAAAAAAAAAATAAATAAAAATAAAGTGGCCGGATTTTTGATAAATTTACTTTTTTAAAAAATGGAAAATTTCAGAACGGGTGAAAATTTTCCAAAAAAAAAAAAAAAAAAAATTAATTGATAGCCCATACAAAACTATATAAGAATGTAAATTTTTGAGATTGTGGTGCATTCCGTTTTAATGTGATAAATATTTCCATTTCCATATATTGTCCATTTTCCCAATATTTGACCACGCCTCCTAAGCCCAGTTTTTGAAAAATTGAAAAACCAAAAACGAAATTTTCTAAGTTCCACATAGGGCTATCCATACAACCTATTCGGAAGTTTACGGTACACATGTTTTTTTATTTTTTTTCACTGGACATTTGGTGTTGCATGCCTCATATATGAATTAACGGACCATTCTTTTTATTTTCTTTTCAAACGCTTTGAAATTAGTTAACGCATTTTATTCTTGCCCGAGTGAAATGTTTATATATTCTTATAAGTATCACATTTGATTCGTGATTTAAAAGATCATTACTGATTCGAGATTTGAAAGATCAGTACTTATCCGAAAAATGGATCGGTAAGATGGGATCAGTTTTAATCGGACTTATACAATTTAAAAGAAATGGTTTAGCTTAGTATATAAACCCATTTTTTAGATGAAATTGTATCCGTCAAATTGTATCCGAACTGATCTAATTATTGCGATCCATTTTTCGGATCAGTACTGATCCTTCAAATTTTTACTCGGGTACATAAACGCAAATGCTAATGCTTGTATAATTTTATAATGCAAATTAAAAAAACAAAACATAATTTATAGTAGTAAGTTTACAGGCATTTTTTGGAATGAAAAACCTCTCAGGATCTGAACATTTTTCTGTTGGAAAATTCTTAAAATTCATAAACTGATAATTTTTCGTTTACGACAAATGAGTCTGGGTCTGATATAAAAAAAAGTCTCAGAATCTCAGATTATTTCTATAGAAAAAGTCTAAGAAAAATGTTGAATCTGAGAGTTTTTCTACAAAAAAAAATCTGAGAATTAAAGAACTTTTTTAAATGGATAGAGTTTAAGAATCTAAACAATTATGAAGTAAACCGGTCCGGCTAGGTGACCTTGTGAAAAGAATTTTTGAGTAAAAGCGACCCCCGCTTCCCACCCACAAATCCAAACCTGCATCCGCGCCCGATAATCTATATACTTTAGTCCCCGACCAATATTTAGATTCGTTACCTACAGAATGACAAAGTGAGTATCTCCTCCAACTGTGGTTGAAGGGTATACAAAAAATTGAGGCAGATTTGTACAAATCACGTCAAAGTGTTGTTTACTATATTGAAATCAATTAGAGAGTGTGGTATTTTTCAAATAAGCCGCAGTCTTTTTAATAAAAAAATAAAAACCCAATGAATTTTTGCAAGTTTTTTTTTAATATTTCATTTCTATTGCTAATGCAGACAAAGTGTCAATGGCCAAAAAAAATCTGTTTGAGTTTTTTGTCATTTGAATGACAAAAACGGATTTAATTGTTTTTCATGTTAAAAAATTTCTAACATGCAAAAAAAATTAAATGAATTTGACTTGTGGTCAAATATATTTTTGTTCAAATATTTTTGGTAAAAATGAGTTAAATTTTAATAACAATTGTTGTACTTTTTTTATTTGTTTTATGGTTTATCATTTCAGTTTTTTGGTCACTAATTTTGTCATCATTTTTGACAAATAACAAACAACGAAATAATATTATATTGTATTAATTCCTTGATTTTTTTTTATTTTGGTTAAAAGCTGTACTATCTTTACACATCATTCGTATTTGTTTTTATAAGTATTTTAGTTAGAGTGGGTCGAAAAAAACAAAAATCTTAGATTTTTTTTTCGATAGGAACAATGTTTCAGAATCTGAGACTTTTTCTATACGAAATATGTTTCTAAATCTGAGACTTTTTCTATAGGAAAAATATCTCAAAATCTGAAACTTTTTCTATAAGACAAATGTCTTCAAAATCTGAGACTTTTCCTATAAGAAAAATGTTTCTGAATCTGAGACTTTTTCTATAAGAAAAATGTCTTAGAATCTGAGACTTTTTCAATAGAAAAACTGTCATAGAATCTGAGACTTCTTCTATAGAAAATCTGTATCAGAATCTGAGACTTTTTCTATAGAAAAACTGTCTCAGAATCTGAAACTTTTTCTATAGAAAAACTGTCTCAGAATCTGAGACTTTTTCTATAGAAAAACTGTCTCAGAATCTGAGACTTTTTCTATAGAAAAACTGTCTCAGAATCTGAGACTTTTTCTATAGAAAAACTGTCTCAGAATCTGAGACTTTTTCTATAGAAAAACTGTCTCAGAATCTGAGACTTTTTCTATAGAAAAACTGTCTCAGAATCTGAGACTTTTTCTATAGAAAAACTGTCTCAGAATCTGAGACTTTTTCTATAGAAAAACTGTCTCAGAATCTGAGACTTTTTCTATAGAAAAACTGTCTCAGAATCTGAGACTTTTTCTATAGAAAAACTGTCTCAGAATCTGAGACTTTTTCTATAGAAAAACTGTCTCAGATTCTGAGACTTTTTCTATAGAAAAACTGTCTCAGAATCTGAGACTTTTTCTATAGAAAAACTGTCTCAGAATCTGAGACTTTTTCTATAGAAAAACTGTCTCAGAATCTGAGACTTTTTCTATAGAAAAACTGTCTCAGAATCTGAGACTTTTTCTATAGAAAAACTGTCTCAGAATCTGAGACTTTTTCTATAGAAAAACTGTCTCAGAATCTGAGACTTTTTCTATAGAAAAACTGTCTCAGAATCTGAGACTTTTTCTATAGAAAAACTGTCTCAGAATCTGAGACTATTTCTATAGAAAAACTGTCTCAGAATCTGAGACTTTTTCTATAGAAAAACTGTCTCAGAATCTGAGACTTTTTCTATAGAAAAACTGTCTCAGAATCTGAGACTTTTTCTATAGAAAAACTGTCTCAGAATCTGAGACTTTTTCTATAGAAAAACTGTCTCAGAATCTGAGACTTTTTCTATAGAAAAACTGTCTCAGAATCTGAGACTTTTTCTATAGAAAAACTGTCTCAGAATCTGAGACTTTTTCTATAGAAAAACTGTCTCAGAATCTGAGACTGTCTCAGAATCTGAGACTTTTTCTATAGAAAAACTGTCTCAGAATCTGAGACTTTTTCTATAGAAAAACTGTCTCAGAATCTGAGACTTTTTCTATAGAAAAACTGTCTCAGAATCTGAGACTTTTTCTATAGAAAAACTGTCTCAGAATCTGAGACTTTTTCTATAGAAAAACTGTCTCAGAATCTGAGACTTTTTCTATAGAAAAACTGTCTCAGAATCTGAGACTTTTTCTATAGAAAAACTGTCTCAGAATCTGAGACTTTTTCTATAGAAAAACTGTCTCAGAATCTGAGACTTTTTCTATAGAAAAACTGTCTCAGAATCTGACTTTTTCTATAGAAAAACTGTCTCAGAATCTGAGACTTTTTCTATAGAAAAACTGTCTCAGAATCTGAGACTTTTTCTATAGAAAAACTGTCTCAGAATCTGAGACTTTTTCTATAGAAAAACTGTCTCAGAATCTGAGACTTTTTCTATAGAAAAACTGTCTCAGAATCTGAGACTTTTTCTATAGAAAAACTGTCTCAGAATCTGAGACTTTTTCTATAGAAAAACTGTCTCAGAATCTGAGACTTTTTCTAAAGAAAAACTGTCTCAGAATCTAAGACTTTTTCTATAGAAAAACTGTCTCAGAATCTGAGACTTTTTCTATAGAAAAACTGTCTCAGAATCTGAGACTTTTTCTATAGAAAAACTGTCTCAGAATCTGAGACTTTTTCTATAGAAAAACTGTCTCAGAATCTGAGACTTTTTCTATAGAAAAACTGTCTCAGAATCTGAGACTTTTTCTATAGAAAAACTGTCTCAGAATCTGAGACTTTTTCTATAGAAAAACTGTCTCAGAATCTGAGACTTTTTCTATAGAAAAACTGTCTCAGAATCTGAGACTTTTTCTATAGAAAAACTGTCTCAGAATCTGAGACTTTTTCTATAGAAAAACTGTCTCAGAATCTGAGACTTTTTCTATAGAAAAACTGTCTCAGAATCTGAGACTTTTTCTATAGAAAAACTGTCTCAGAATCTGAGACTTTTTCTATAGAAAAACTGTCTCAGAATCTGAGACTTTTTCTATAGAAAAACTGTCTCAGAATCTGAGACTTTTTCTATAGAAAAACTGTCTCAGAATCTGAGACTTTTTCTATAGAAAAACTGTCTCAGAATCTGAGACTTTTTCTATAGAAAAACTGTCTCAGAATCTGAGACTTTTTCTATAGAAAAATGTCTCAGAATCTGAGAATTTTTCTATAAGAAAATTGTCTCAGAATCTGAGACTTTTTCTATCAGAAAAATGCCTCAAAATCTGAGACTTTTTCTATAAGAAAAATGTCTCAGAATCTGAGACTTTTTCTATTAGAAAAATGTCTCAAAATCTGAGACTTTTTCTATTAGAAAAATGTCTCAAAATCTGAGACTTTTTCTATAAGAAAATTGTCCCAGAATCTGAGACTTTTTCTGTAAGAAAAATATCTCAGAATCTGAGACTTTTTCTATAAGATAAATATCTCAGAATCTGAGACTTTTTCTATAAGAAAAATATCTCAGAATCTGAGACTTTTTCTATGGAAAACTGTCTCAGAATCTGAGACTTTTTCTATAGAAAAACTGTTTCAGAATCTGAGACTTTTTCTATAGAAAAACTGTCTCAGAATCTGAGACTTTTTCTATAGAAAAACTGTCTCAGAATCTGAGACTTTTTCTATAGAAAAACTGTCTCAGAATCTGAGACTTTTTCTATAGAAAAACTGTCTCAGAATCTGAGACTTTTTCTATAGAAAAACTGTCTCAGAATCTGAGACTTTTTCTATAGAAAAACTGTCTCAGAATCTGAGACTTTTTCTATAGAAAAACTGTCTCAGAATCTGAGACTTTTTCTATAGAAAAACTGTCTCAGAATCTGAGACTTTTTCTATAGAAAAACTGTCTCAGAATCTGAGACTTTTTCTATAGAAAAACTGTCTCAGAATCTGAGACTTTTTCTATAGAAAAACTGTCTCAGAATCTGAGACTTTTTCTATAGAAAAACTGTCTCAGAATCTGAGACTTTTTCTATAGAAAAACTGTCTCAGAATCTGAGACTTTTTCTATAGAAAAACTGTCTCAGAATCTGAGACTTTTTCTATAGAAAAACTGTCTCAGAATCTGAGACTTTTTCTATAGAAAAACTGTCTCAGAATCTAAAACTTTTTCTATAGAAAAACTGTCTCAGAATCTGAGACTTTTTCTATAGAAAAACTGTCTCAGAATCTGAGACTTTTTCTATAGAAAAACTGTCTCAGAATCTGAGACTTTTTCTATAGAAAAACTGTCTCAGAATCTGAGACTTTTTCTATAGAAAAACTGTCTCAGAATCTGAGACTTTTTTTAAAGGAAAAATGTCTGTTCTTAAAAATGCTTGCACCCTTAGTCATTTTTATTTGTCCAATTTTTCAATTTAGGTTGACTCGAGTTTATACGAAAGCACTCTACTGTAAATAGAAGTGTATGTGCTTTTATGTTAAGGTCGATTAGGAAAAATCTAAAAATTTGTGGCCAAAATCATAGATTATTTAAGTTTTTTTTTTTTGTAAGGAAGGCCTTGCCGAGTTCATGAATACGACTCAAGTTCGAAAATTTTTTATGTAAGATAATATAGAAAGTAAAAAATATGATTTTTGGTCACGTGTACTGATCAAAATACCTTGTACTGATTTGTACTGATTTTTTAAAATATGTACTGATTGTACTGATTTTTGGACATTTTCACATAAAAAATTATTTTAGTCAAAAATTCTATACCAAAACTATTATTTCCATCAAATAATTTGTTAGAGAAGCTTTATAAAAGCTAACAATAAGTCTTAAATACTTTCTATTAAAAAATGTCCAAGAATCTTAAAGCTTGTGAGTACGAAAAAAAAAAATTCGTACCGAAAATTAATCAGTATAAGAAAAAGCGAACAGAATCTGAGTAGGTTTTTATAGGAAAAGTATTTTTAGAATGAAATTATAATTGGATGAGTCCAAATAAAAATTAGATGTGTGGATGTGGTAAAGTTATTGGTGTTTGCAGGGTTTTATCCCGAAAATATGGACACAAAATCTGAGGTTTTTCCTGTCGGAAAATGTTCCGAGAAACAAGATTTTTTTTTTTTTTTAATATTTGCTCATGATTTGGGAGTTTTTCTAAAAGGAAGAGAGAGATCTCAGAACTTGAGAAAAAGTCCTTAGAATCGGGGCGATTCTCAAAAGAACTAAGTCTGCATAATGCCATTCTCAAAACATTTGTGGTTTGTATTGAATTGTTGTCTGTGATGGGCTTCATTTTCTGCAAAATTACTACAACTGTTCATGTCAGTTGTTTTTAACAGTAGTTTTTACTGAAATACAAGTAACAATGTACAATAATTCTGTTAATTAAACCAAAACTTTTTGAGTGCTAAAACATTCGTCATAATTTTTCTTTCCATATGAGTTTTTGAAAAAAAAAATATAAAAAGTAGGCATACTGATTTGAGTTCGAGAAAAAATGGTCACCCTACATATAGTACCCATCAGTGGTCCAAATATGTTACGATTGGATTTATATTTTGTGTGATCTTTTGTTAGTGCTATGTGCTTTTGCGAACTTTTCAAAACTTTTTTTGAATTTTTCTAAATTTTTTTTTTTTGGCATTTTGTATGAATTTTCTTAACTATTCAGAATTTTACAATTTTAGTTTGGGGTTTTTAAGAATTTTTATCATACTTAGAACTATTTTTATATATTTTTTTTAATATTTCAATTAATTTTTGTAAAATTTCTAAAATCTTTTTGAATTTTTCTTAAAATTTTCAGTTTTTTTTCTGTTATTTAACAATTTTTATTATTGTTTTAATTTTTCTTTTTGATGGTCTATTTTTTGTGAGTTTTATAAAATGTTTTTTTTTTTTTTATTTTCCAGCATTTATTTTCCAAATTTTGCTGAATTTATTGATATTTGATGTATTAAAGGATATAATTCTTATTTGACTTCACTTTTTTAAATTTTTTGTGAGTGTTTTCTAGATTTTGTTTCCTACGGTTTTCTGAAATTTAAAAAAAAAACTTTTGAATTTGTGTGATTTATTTTTTGAGTCAACTATTAAATTTCAAGTTTGTGTTTTTTCTATTGGGTTTACGGCATGCTGTCTATTTGCTTAACAATATCAGTCTGTATTCATTGAACCGTTTATAAAAATGCAATAAACCATATATAGTAGCTTGTTTTAATTTTTTGTTTTTTTGCAGTATTGTTGCTGTTGTGTGAATATCAACATTTCAACATTGATGAGTGTATAATCATACTGTGTTACTATTGTGTTGTTGCACCATTTGGTGGTACATATACATAAAGTTGATTGTGAAAAAAAAAACAATAAATTTTAGTTATTGTAAACATTTTGGAAACAATTGTTAGCCTAGGAATTTCATTAGATTTATTTTTACTCACAAGGTAAATATCCCAACTTTTAAACACACTCTAACAAAATGAGTCCTGTTTCCAACTATAAATTGGGTAAATTTGAACAAGCTCAAATAATATACTACTAAAAATTTTTCAAACTCCAATAATTTGTAAATTGGCCCAATGTCCCACGATTTTCTGAATAGGTGGTATGAACACATGCATATGGAACAAAGAAAACTGCGTTTTTGCGTTGAGGCGTGGTTAAATATTGGAAAAATTTAATAATTTGTGTCGAGTTTCCTTGATTAAATATTTTTGAAATTAAAACGGATTGCTCCACAATCTTAAACATTTATATTCTTGTATATTTATGGGCTGTCAAATGATTTTTTTTTTTTTTTGGAAAATTATTAGAACCCGTTACGAAATTTTTAATTTTTTAATAAAGTCAATTTATAAAAAAAACGGTCACATTTTTTTTTTATTTATTTTATAAAGTTTATATGTCTATTCACAAAAAAAAAAAAATACGGAGGGAACGGATTATATCGTATTTTTTTAGAAAATCGCATTTAAATATTAAATTTCTCTATAATTCTATAATTCTCTTGTTTTTTATTGGCTCAACATGGCGTATGAGTATCACATACATATTTTCAAAACCAAATAATTTCACAAATAGTTGTTACTCATACGCCATGTTGAGACAATAAAATTACAAGAGAATTGCAGACTTTTTATGAAATTTAATATTCAAATGCGATTTTCTCGAAAAATTCCCTTCTGATTTTTTTTTGTGTTGATAGAAAAACACCTAAACTTTATCAAAAAAATAAAAAAACTGTGCCCGAATTTTTGATAAACTAAAATTATTTAAAATGAAAAATTTACAAAAATGTAAAAATCAAATAAAATTATTGACAAAATATGTCGCCATTAGGCACGTCTCCGAAACAGAAAATGCAAATTCTTTCATTTGTGTCTGCAATTCCAGATCATGTTGGTAACCCTTGCGAAATAATGTAAGAGACAAAAAAGTTGAAAGAAAGTATGAAGTGAGGTTGGAATTGCTGGAAATAGAATTGTAGTGTTGGAAACTGTCAAAATTTATTTTGTAGAAACTAAAAATATTCACATATATAAAAAACAGTTTTCATTAACAAGACAAACCGACATTTAAAATCCTACTGATGATGACACTAACTGGGGTGTTTGAAACCGGTATAGGAAATACCAGAAATGTCTATAATTTTTAGAAATTCAATTTTTCTTCTGCATTTTTTCAACTTGAACCCTTAAAGTAAATTTTTCAGTTTGTGTTGAATTCCGTTTTAATTTGATAAATATTTAATGAAAGGAACTCGACACAAACATTAGCATTCTTAGCATGAATATCGCGCAGGACAAAAATTAGGTATGGACTTAAATTTTACAAATAAAGATTATTATATAATAGGGTGGATAAATTTTTTGAGCAAAATAAAAAACAAACGAAAAAACAAACACGAAAGAGTTTTAAATTCGGCTGTGCCTAATCTTTTATACCCTCCAACATGCAAAAAATCCAGAGGCGTTTTTTGTATTTTTTTGGGGGGGAGGGGGTGGGTTGTCGGCAGTGGTCATTTTGGGGGAAAAATTTCCCCTCGATGTTTAAAAATTCATTCTTAAGCTGTGCAAAAACTTTAGAAACAAGTTTATTAAAATTAAAACAATTTTTTTAATCCACACTTCCAAGGTGGGGGGGGGGGGGGCGGATGAAATAAAAACTACATTTTTTAGTCCCCAGGTTGCAAATGCAGGACTCTGACATTCTTGTAGCAAAAAAAAAATTTAATTTGTTTAACAAACACACAAAAAATCATATAAACAATTTGTGTTTTTCAGAGGCTGCTTTAGTTCTTCTTGGGGGAACATTTTTCACCCTATTCCGATTTTGCTCATTTACGAACTTAACACTAAGAAAACTATGTCATTAACTGTTTGTAGGTTATTTTAAAAAGTAATCAGTAAAGTTATTTTAAAAGAAAAATCATTAATTTTATTAAGGACTTCTTATTTTCTACTGTTTCTGTAGTTTGAAAAAAAAAATAATTTACTGTATTAAAAACGAATTTTCTGTTACATTTAATTTTGGCAGTAAAAAATTTCTTCTATAGTTTTTCTGTTTTTCAATACAAAATAACTGAATATTCACTAGTTTTTTGGTTTTGGTTAGTCATTTAATTAACATTTAAAATTGATTGTAATATGTTTTTATTTTAAATGAAAAAACAGTGGAATGGTTTTTAAATAAAATTTCATTTGTTTTAAGTGAATATTCACTGGAATTTGCCTACATAATTTTTTTGGTTAGTCATTTAATTAACATTTAAAATTGATTGTAATATGTTTTTATTTTAAATGAAAAAACAGTGGAATGGTTTTTAAATAAAATTTCATTTGTTTTAAGTGAATATTCACTGGAATTTGCCTACATAATTTTTTGAGTGAACCTACCTAGGAACATTAAACGTATTCGTGTCAAATTTCGGGAGTCTAGCTCTTTTGTTTTGGATTGCATCGTTTTAACTGCAGACGGACAGACGGATGGACATCGCTAGAATGTCACTGATTATATGTATGGGGCATTCCATGTCAAATCGGACACTTTGAAATATTTTTTTTAGATTTTTCCAATTTGTTTACAGTTTTTAGTACCCTTCGAAAAATCCTTCGTGGTAAAT
>OY992540.1:147276449-147388449 GCA_963921195.1 Pegoplata infirma
AAAAATAAAAAAAAAACTATGAAAAAAACATGATAAAATGCCTGCAAATTTTGTACTCTTGCCCAAAACATTAAATCATGACAAAGTTTTGCGGAAGATTTGGGTGTACTTGCCAAAGCAAAGTTTTTTTTAGAAAAAATAATGTTATATTACTTTGCTATTCCATGCAAAACGAATTGAAATATCAGTCGAGGACCCCATTAAAAAACCAAAAGAGCTGTACATTTCGTAAGTGCAAAAATAAGTGCAAAAAAAGTGTTTTTACATTTAAGAGAGTATAAAAGATTCGGCACCAAAGAAAATAACACTCTCCCTTGTTTTATGTACATTTAATAAACAAATGGAAAATTTGTATGCAAAAAGCTAAGACTTGGTGAAAAAGTAGTTTTGGTAAAAAAAAATTATTTTATTCACGAAAAACAAAATTATGTAAAAAAAAATTTAATGAACCCAAAATTTTTGTTGAAAAAAAAAATTGATGAAAAAAAGTTTTTGATGAATTTTTTTTGATGAAAAGAAAAATTTTTTGACGGAAAAAAAATTGATGGAAACAAAAAATTTGACGGAAAAAAAATTGATGGAAAAAAAAAATTATGAAAAAAATTAATGAAAAAAAAAAATTTGATAAAAAAAAATTTGATGAAAAAAAAAATTTATAAAAAAAAAAATTAATAAAAAAAAAAAATAACTGATGAAAAAAAAAATGTTTTTTCTTGAAAAATAATTATGTTACTTTTTATTTACCAGCTGGTGAAAAACGGTTTTATTCACCACGAGGTGAATTATTATCCAAGTTACAAACCCAAGTCACTGAAATTTTAGGTTTTAAGAAAATGAAAATAGTAATTCTTGTTTTCTTTTTCGTTAATTGTTAGCTTATACATATAGTCAAACTGAGGTGGCGTCCTGCAACTTTTTTAAAATTAGACACCAGCCTAAAAACATTATCATGTTAAAAAATTTAATTCGGTCTCGTTGAACTTATTGATGCCCACCACGATGTAAAAAGAAAATTGCAAAACACTTTATTTGAAAAAGAAACAAAGCATTTTGCATTTTCAGGTTATGTGGAATGTACCATACATAACTTTTTAACACCTGAACCGATATTGCTCAAATAAAATACAAAATTTTTCGAACTAACAAGGGAAGTCTCCCTAGTGTCACCCGCGGATCTTTATGGAATTGGTTTTGTTTTGTAGATCAGAAAAAAAGGGACACGTATTTTTTTTAGCGGCCCAAATTCATATTTAGGGGGTAAAAGGGAGGGGTGAAGACAAGGCCATTTTCAGTTTTTTCGTTTATCTCCTATATTATGCAAAGAAACCTAGTCATGTTCTATACCAAATGAAAGGTCTATGGAAAACCTATCTACGTGTGCTAAGAACGTGTCTAAACATGCACAACTTTTCGTCATATTGAGTAAAATACCAAAATTTTTGGACGTTTTTTTTAATAAGTTGAAAAATATTAACTTCTTTGGCCCGTTGTTAGCACCACGAGATAGGTATTTTTAATACCTTTAATCTGATACCACACATTCCTATATTAATTTTGTCCAAAAAGGCGTAAATCGTAAAAAACTGAAAAAGGTCTATTTCCCCCCATACAAATCGATCCCCCCTAAAAATGAGTTTGGACCGCTAAAAAAAAAAATACGTGTCGAATTAATTTTCGTTCTTAACAACATATCCAAATTTCATGAAGATCGGAGGGTGACACCATGGAGACTTCCCTTGTAAGACCGTTTTTCCGTGATCATTATTTCAACCGACAAACTGGACCATGGCTAGATCGACTTAAATCGATCGAGTATCATAATTATACATATACACTTTATGGGCTCTCAGATCGATATTTTATTGAATAACAAACAAAAAGTGTGCCAATTTTTTATACCCACCAATATGTTAAACAATTTTTTTAAAAATTTCAGTCGTTTTTTTGGCGGGCTTTACCGGGGAACCCTTTCCCTATTCCGAAAAATGTTTACTAATTTATTTATTTTGCTTTTTGCACTAAAGTTATAAATTTTTATCTTTATTTATTCTATTTTTTATATCCACTCCCACAAACGAGGCGGGCCGAAAAAGCTATATTTTTTAGTCCCCCTGGTTTGAAGTGCAGAACTTTGAACTTCTTCTAGCATTAATTTTTTTTATTTGTTTAACAAACATACAAAAAAACATGTAAAAAATCGGGGTTAGTTCTTTAAGGGGCAACTTACGGACTTAGACGGACGGACATTTTTTTTTTTAAGTCAATCAAAATAATGATTGATTTAACAAATGATTTGCAAGCTTATGACAATATTATCAAAAAATTCATCTTTTTTTCTTTCCAATATGTTGCCAACAATAAAAAAAGTAAAACCCGATTATTTTGTATATTTTTGAATTAATCTATTCAAATAAAAGCGAAAAAAATCTGGTTTGTTGAAAATTTGAATTGGACAGTTAAAAAAATAACAAAAATTTTAATCAAAACATTGATTGAGTCATTTAAATTTTTTTGATCAATAGATTTAATTGAAAATTTTTAGCCAATATTTTTTGTGTGTAAATCTTCTAAACTTTAAATATATCTCACTCCACCCCTCGTATTTAAAAAAAAAAAATCTTAAAACTCATCCATATTAAAAAATAACCTGATATAGACATGTGCAACACTTGAACCTCAACACTAAAGTATTTTGAACTTGCAATTTAATAAAAACCCAACAAAACCAGAAAATATTATGAGAAATATTCTATTATAACATCGGTCATAAATCCATTTAAAAAAAAAAACATACAGAAAAAAAAAAAAACCAACAACTTCAAAAAGTACTTTCAATTGTTAAAATGCATCTCGAAGATGTTGCTGTCGAATGTTAAATGTCGTTATTGAAGAAGCTCTTATACGGATGTTCTAAAACCCAATTGTACAATACAATTCCATACAATACTAAATACAACAACCAACACACAATACTCGTTATTCGCATACGAGAATAATATGATGTGTTATGTACTTTACACATTGCCAAAGTGCTGATTCTATTTTAGTATGAACGAGTAACGAGACTTTTAACTAAACTAAAAAATTTGGAACTAGGGGGGTTTAAAAAGTTTTGAGAATGGACTAGAAATTCGAAAAAAAAAATATATTTGCAAATCGTAAAATATTCAGCTTTACCACAAGAAAATAAAATAAATTTAAAATGAGCTTTTAATTTTATTTCCATACAAATTGTTTTTGTTTTTAAAATCGACTTTCAAAAACTGTATTGAAAATTTGAAATTTAAAATAAAACTTTTGTTAAAATAGACTTTTTGTTTTCTTGTGGTAAGGGCCATTATTTGTAAATTGTAAAATACAAACTAAACTTTGAAAAGATCAATTAAAATTCTAAGACTCCAATTTAAATTCGAAAAAATATGTTGTAACCATGGACGTATACAGGGGGTGGGCACAGGGGGCACGTGCCTCCCCCCTTTTCAATTACTTTTCAAGTACTTTTAGTTAAAACTAAATATAAATAGGCGATGGAAAACAATTTTAGGAGTTGTGCCCCCCCTTTTCAAATTCCTGGATACATCGCTGGTTGTAACTCATAAAGGTTAGGTTAGGTTAGGTTAGGGTGGCGGTGCCAGAGGGGCACTCCGCATAGTCCATTGGTCCATAGCGATACCACAAAACTTTTTCCGCTTATCGATGTAAACTAAATACATTGACCTTCATTGCGAATTGTTTCAAGCTCTTCAGGTCTATCCTCGTAATTTCCTCCAAAGTCTCGAACTGTGAACTTCCTATAATTGATATTCGAGTTCGTGCCAAAGCCGGGCAGTGACACAGGATGTGTTCAATAGTCTCTTCGACGTCTGGTGTCTCGCACCTGTTACAGTTTGCGTCCGTAATAAGATTCATGTTCTTGGCATGTTTTCCGACAAGACAGTGTCCCGTTATTAAACCTGTCAACATACGACATTCTATTCTCGTAAGTGTAAGTAAGAATTTAGTTCTTCCTAAATCATAGCGTGGCCATAAAATTCTGCTTATACGACTTGTCCCAAGTTCCTTCCATCTTCGATTTGCTTTGGCGACAGTAAGGGTATTTCGTTTTAGTTTGAAATGCTGGAGTGGCGGTGAAAGCATTATGGTGGTACCTATGCCATCTGCTCCAAGTTTCGCGAGTTCATCTGCTTTCTCGTTTCCTTCTATTCCTTCGTGCCCTGGTACCCATAATAAGGTAACTTCATTATTTAAGCAAAGTTGTTTTAAATTCTCTTAACACTTTAAAACCGTTTTCGATTTAATTTGGTAGCTCAAGAGTGCCTTTAGAGCAGCTTGACTATCCACGTAGAAATTAAGGGTGGCACCTCTTTCCTTTGCCATATATTCCACAGCTTTTGATATAGCAGCTATCTCAGCCTGAAAGATACTCGAGTCCACGGGTAATTTAAAAGATAAGTGTTGGTCTAGTTCCAGTATCGTGAAACCAGCTCCAACACCATGCGATTGCTTCGATCCATCAGTAAAGATATTTATTGAGTTCGCAGGAGGGCCCTGCCAGGTCGACCAGAATTCTCGATCCGGAAATCTAACTTCATATTTCCGGTCGAAAAATAGTTTGGGCACTGTGTAATCATAAAAGATCAATTGAAATTCAAAAATGATCATTTGAAGTTCGTAAAAGATAGACTGGAATTCAAAGATTTCAATTTAAATTCGAAGATTCCAGTTTAAGTTCGAGAAAGATTAATTGTAGTTCAAAAAATGTAATTGTAATTCTAGAAAGACCAATGGAAATTCAGTTGATCCTTTTCGATTAATTGATCTATTTTAAATTACAATTGATCTTTTTTTTTGAGTATACCCCCTCCAACCACAGTATGCGGGTATACTCACTTTGTCATTCCGTTTGTAACGCGTCGAAATATCGGTCGGGGACTCCATAAAGTATATATATTATTGATCCATGACCGATTCTAAGACGTTCTATGAATGTCCGTCCGTCCGTCCGTCTGTCTGTAGATAACGCAATGCAGTCCAAAATAAAACAGCTAGACTCCTGAAGTTTGGCACAAATATGTCTCATGTTCATAGGCAGGTTAAGTTCGAGAATGGGCGAAATCGGGCCAGGGGGAAAAAAGTTCGCCCTTGAAGTACTGAACCAACCTCTGCAAAAATACACTTTTTTACATGTTAAATGAAACATTTGGTATATTTATCGCGATGGGAAGGTGCTCTCAACGTCGTCCACTGACCCTATCAGCCCCCCCCCCCCCAAAAAAAGGCCCTGACAAAACTTTTCTTTTTAATTTTTTTTTTTTAATTTTGGAGGGTATAAAAGATTCGGCACAGCCGAATTGCACACTCTTGTTCGAATTACAATTGATAGTTTTTTGAATTTCAATCGAATTCTTTGAATTTCAATTAGAGTCCCCGCACAACAATGTCGGTGACGTTTTTTTCATACAAATTTGGCAAGAAAAAACGCTCGACCGAAAACCGCTTGAATAAAATCAATTTTATTTTTGTGTCGGTTTCTCCCTCTCTTTTAATTTTTGATATGAAAATGTTACCACATTTTTATAAATATTTCGATTATTTTCGATAAAGTAAACAAAAAAATGTGATCTCTAAAAAAAAATATATAAAATTCTAAAAAAAAACACAAAAAAACGAATCAATATGAAAAAATTATATTGATATTAAAAAAAATTATAAAATTAAATAAAAATGTGCAAAAAAATTGAAAAAATAATGTGAATATAAACGTTTGACTGAATTTTCCGCTGCCGCCTTTGTTTTGCGCCTATACTTTCCCATGACAGAAACCGTCAACCGCTCCGACATTGTTGTGCGGGGACTCTTATTGTTTTTGGAATTTCAATTCATATTGAACGAATTACAATTGATTTATTACAAATCTTAATTGATCTTTTCGAATTTCAGTTAATTTTTTTTTTTAATTTCAATTGATCTTTTAGTGTGTTTTAAAAGTAATTTTAAGTGGAAATTTCAATTATATGAACATCGAAATTATATTAACATCGAAAATGCGACTGGGACACGACCTTATACACTTGATAACAATAGGTCTGCAGTTCAAAAATCCATTCTCGAAACTATCATATCACATCAGGTTTTTGAGAAATTTGAGGTCAAAGTTAAAAAAAATCGCCGTTTTGAGCATTTTTGGAAAGGCATAGCGTATGAACCCGATGTGATGGTGGCTTCAAAATAAGTCGAGGGTGAAGTTTATACATTACTCTTTAGGATGCAGAATTCATTTGGTCAGTCCCCTTAACCCTTTGGGAACCAATTATCTTTCAATGATGTCTTATTCCGCAGCACAGAGGTTTGAAATGTACCAAAAGTGAGGATTAATTCAAAAGCTGAACTTTATTCTACACATTCGTGTTTGGTACTGGGTGAAAGGTAATTAAATTCTACATCACTATTTGCAAAAAACTTTTGTTTTGTGTAAATTACTCTATTGACTGTGAGCGGTCAAAATCAAATAATTTTTCAAATTTTTTTTTTTTAGATAAATGTTTTGCAAATATTTTAAATAGTTAGATCTGTATGAGCAGATTTTATAAAAATGGCATATTGTATGGGAGCCCCATTATCGAGTGGAGATACGGTATAAGTGTGTTCCAAAAAAATGTTGGGGGATTAAAATTAATGGGGGTCGGTCTTAGTGGATACCACTCTACGACGCACCATGGGAGCGGTAGGAGCTGATTTCATAAAATAAATATAAAAAAAAACAATTGTATGGGGACCACCTTAAGGGTTAAAGATAGAGGGTAGGTATATTCTTAGAAAATGTTGGGATTGAAAAAATATTTGAGGTCGGTCACACATTTGACATCTCTTGGGGCACCCTTGGAGCAGTTAGAGCGGAAGGAGCCAATTTTTTTAAAAAGGTTATATCTTATTTTTTGATAAAAAATATTTTCTATAATTTTTTTTTGTTTGTAGAACATTTTTTTTACTAAATAATGTATAGTTAGTCTTAAAAAAATATAAATATTAATAATAAAGGGCTTTTCTGAATTAATCCCCAATTAACATATATTTCAACCATAGAAAAAATAGAAGTGTAACAGAGTCGTATTTCGCTTGAATAAGTATTAGTGACAGCACATTATGTAACTTTTGACGTTTAATAAAAACAATGCAACATAAAGGAAAACAACAACAAGGAAAACAACAAAAGAAAAAACAAAAGGTTTTAAACTATCAATAGTGCATATTATCTTTAAAAAAACGTTGAATAAATCAAAATAAATAATAAATTTAATTAAATGAAAGACAAATTCCATTTTTTATAAACAAAGAATCAAATTTGATATTAAATACGTGTGAGATGAGGAAGAACAAGCATTTTGCCACCATATTGGAAAATACATCAAATACAACACTGCGAACCTTCTAATCTTTTCTATGATTTCAACCCACTTTGCGCAATATCGAAAAAAAGTGTTTGGGGGAAAATTCTTTATACGACAAATGATGCTTCAACGGCTAAAGCTACTGATCAAATGAGTTATACATCATAAAGAGCAATGTTTATGCTTTACCGTTGACTTATTTTTTAGTCGTCAGCACATCGGGTTCATCCGCAATGAGTTGTCAAATATGTCCGAAAATGCGATGTTTTGTATTTTAAATTTTCTCAAAAACCTGATGTAATGAAAAAGTTTGGAGACCGAATTTGTGACCAGGAAAATAATTGTAGTCATGTGTATAAGGTGGCGTTCCAGTCGCAATTTTTTTTTTTTTGTTTTTCACATGATTTTTTGGAAATAAGACATCATTGATAGACAATTGGTGTCCTAAGGGTTAATGTATAAGATTCACCCTCGACTTTTTTTGAATTCGCACACACATCAGTTTTTAATACGCTATGACTTTTCAAAAATACCCAAAACGGCGATCATTAAGAGCAAAGTTTAAGCTTCACCTTCGACTTATTTTGAAGTCGCAATCACATCGGGTTCATCCGCCATGAGTTGTCAAAAATTCCCAAAACGCAGAGTTTTTTGAACTTTGACATCAATTTTCTCAAAAAACCGGATGTGATGGAAAAGTTTGGAGATCAGATTTGTGATCACTAGAACAACTGCAATTAACTGTGTAAAGTCGCGTCATAGTCGCATCAAGTTTTTTTTCAAAATGTTCAGTAGTGTAAATGATATTTTAAGAGGTTTAAATGACATTTGAAATAGAGTTTTCAATTGAATAAAGAATTTTTGAATTTCAAAGGGAACGGGCCTTTATTTGAACTAAAAAAAACGCATTTTAAATTTTTACAAAACGTTTCTTATCAAAAATATGTTTAAAAATTAATATTTGCGTCCTCAAACTTTTGAAGTCACCTAGTACGTTGAAACATAATGCATTTTGTGCGAAAAATCATAAATACGATTTATTGCTTCTCGAATGGTTTTCATCTCTATACAACATTTCATTGTAGTTCTTCTTTTTATTTGTGTTGAATGTTTTTGTGGCCTTTAACAAGATGTCGATTTGAAATCAACAGACAAGTCCCAGTCAGACTTTTAAAGAGAGAAAAAAAGGTATTAAAAAAAACCTCATAAAATATGTGTAGAGTTATTGTTAAGAATCAACAGCAGCAGTAATAGCAACAAGAGCTTTAAAATACAGTTGAGATCGAAGCAATAGCAGAATACCATTTTTTTACCCTGCACTCTACACTCAAAATAATTCTACAGTAAAAGATTTAGTAAGCGATTAATTCTACAGTAAAAGATTTAGTTAGCGATTTTTTACCCAAATCTACTAATATGTTACTAATTTTAGTATCTTCAAATTACTTAAATTAGTAATTTTTACTGGTTTTGAATAATATTAGTAAACAATTTTAGTATCGGTTACAGGGTTGCCAGACGGCCTGGAATGGCCTGGATTTTCCAGTTATTTGAGGTCTGGTCCAGTTTCCAGTTAAAACATAATTTATCCAGTTGAAAAAGGATTTCTTTTATTTTATCAATTATTTTTTTTATTAAATATTTTTTTCAATTTTTTGGGACTACTTTTTGAATAAAACATTAGAGGTATTCAGAGTCTTGTTGCCAGCCCTGGCAATATAGCAAAAGAGTACTTCTTTCAAAAAATACATGTATTTTGAAAAGTAATTTTGAAAAGTGCTCTTTTACCACCAATGCCAGTGCTGGCAAGCAAGACTCTGAATACCTCCATTAATTATAAATATAACATAAATGCCTCTTTTGTATACGGACAGTGTACTCTTTTTGCTGCATTTTCACTAATTTTTTTACAACTTTTTCGAGCATTTCGGGCAGTCTAGAGTTGATTTCGGCACGAATGTTTTCAATGAGCTCGTCGATGATTTAAGGATTCTTGGCGTACATTTTGCTTTTAAAATAACCTCACAAAAATATGTCTGGATGAGTCAAATCTGCAAATGATGGTCAGTTGTTGGAGCTCTTTTTTGACTCCTCACGTACCGGAAATTTTAACTGTCTTCCTAGATTTCCAGCTTTGACCACTTTGAATTTAATTTTGTGGGGTTATTTAAAAAGAAAAATATACTCTAACACTACTCAGGCCGATGACGAAAAAGTAATAGAAATGCTTAAAATAGGCACATTTTGCCGTAGCAAATAAAGACGGCCATTTAGTCCAAAATAAAAATATGTGTCTCACATATGAAAATCGGTTGATTTTTTTTTTCAAAATATTAAAAAAAAAGTATGTAGGGGTCCAGTTAACTTAACAAAATCCAGCTGAAAATTTTCCATTTTCCAGTTATTTGACTTCTAGTATCTGGCAACCCTAATCGGTTACCAATTCCTGCACTAGGTCCTTTTGGACTAAAATTTAGTTAATTTTTTAGTATTGAATACCCACGTTTTTTTTGGGTGTAGTGATAGAGGGTATATAAGTTTGTCACTTTGTTTTTAACACCTTGAAATATGGGTCTAAGTAAAGTAAATATATTCGTGATCCCCGATCGATTTAAAGACGATCTAGCAATGTCTGTCCGTCTGTCTGTTAAAAACACGCTAACTTTTGAAAAACGTTACTGAGGCTGCTGAAGTTTGGCATATAGGTTGGTCATTTACCTGATCAAGTTGGTATTGCAATTCCGCGAAATTGGTTCAATGGTTCAAAAGCTATATGCAAAAGAGTGAATTTGAGCAAGGGTTTTTTCGCGAACTTACGAGATAAAAACACTCTAACTTTCTAAAAACAATTCTGCGGCTGCTGAAGCTTCGCATATATATTTGTCGTTCCCCTTGTCTGGTTATTATTCAGCGAAATCGGTCTTGTGGTCCAAAAGTTACTAGAAAAACCGTGAATTTCTGATTGGTTTTACCTTAAATTCACGTGTTGAAAAACCGTTAAACAAGTTTTAAAAACATTGATAAGTCATAAAAATATTTTAATCAAAATTTAAAAATTTATTAACGTTAGAAAATTTGCTATCACTAAAAAAGTACAGTGTGGAAGGTATTTATGAATTCGGCCAAGTCGAATTTAACTTTTCTACTTGTTTTTATTACATTTTTTTTTAATAAGCAACTCTGTCAGGTAAAGGGGAAGTTTCATATTTTTTTTTTTTTCAAAACAACTTAACATTTTTGCTAAAGTTGACTGTTGCTTAAATTTGATTTAAATTCTGATCGCTATTATTTCAACCACCACTTTATAGCAATAAAGTATAAAAATAATGCTGAAGGGCAGTCAGTCAGTAGTTCATATTACACATATTTTTTATGATTTTATGATGGATTTAAAGAAATAAAGCATGAAATTTTTTTTTTTATTTTAAATAATCTGAACACGTATGTGTTAAGGTTTATTATTTTTTATTTTGCATTAATTTGAGGATTTAAGAATGAAAACCAGAAGGAATATTAAATAAGTATTAAAAATATCTTAAAGAAATTCTTAAGAATTTCTATAGAAGAAGAGGTCTCAATTTGTCAGGATTTAAAAACATATTTAACAAAAATTTTAAATAGTTTTAAAGCGTTATTTAAGTAGAGTCCGAGCAAAAAATGTTCAACCAGAATCGAAACTGGTACCAAAGTTTCCATAAAGAAAAAGTCTCAGAATCTGAGATTTCTTCTATAGGAAAAACGATTTAAAAATCTGAGACTGAGAGTGTGTACAAAACTGCATACCATAAAATTTAATTTTCTATAGAAAAAATGTCTCTGAGATTTCTTCTATAGGAAAAGCGATTTAAAATTCTTAAATTGAGAGTCTGTACAAAACTACATCCCATAAAATTTAAAAAGAATTTTTAAATCGTGATAATTTTATCACCATAATACTACTGACAGTATATGGTATTAACAAGTAGGAACTATTAAAAAAAAAACTATGCAGATAGTTTACCTTTTATACTTTCTATGAAAAAAAAAAAAAATACACTACAATATTCATAAAAACGGAAACTCATTAGCACAGCTAAAGCATGTATAAAAATGATAACAAAAGTTACTGCAAAAAAAAAACAGAACTGCAGAAAACTACAAAAAAAATATGCAACAAAAAAATATTGTGGGTAATTCCAAAAACTTTCGCCCCACTGTTCGGAAACATGCCTTTGGACGCCACTGAGAATTTGGCTCATAGATATCCACGTTTATATGAGATATG
Organism: Pegoplata infirma; assembly: GCA_963921195.1. NCBI lineage: Eukaryota > Metazoa > Arthropoda > Insecta > Diptera > Anthomyiidae > Pegoplata > Pegoplata infirma. The sequence continues at coordinate 147,288,102 of OY992540.1, forward strand.
TTGCATTTTTGGATTTTCAAAATTTGCTGTAGTTTTCAAATTATCGCGGGTCAAAGTTCGACTTTTTTAGCAAAAGCCAGAAAAATACATGACGTTTAACGTGCTCTAACTTTTTAACTAGTAATCCGATTATCACAAGTAATGGCTCATATGAAAGCTTAATTCTTCTTCTTTTAGGAAATATTTTCAAAAGAATACGGTTTTTTTTCAGAAGTGTTGCAAAAATTCAAAAACATTTTTTTTTTGCGAATATTTAAAAAAACACATCTTCGATTTTTTTAAAAAAAAGTTTGGTAATAAACAATACTGTTTTGTACAACATATCCAAAATTCAGAGTGGGATCCCAATGGGATCAAAAAATATTCTGGTTTTAGTACGAAGTTCTTAAATTTTACCTTAGAAAATTAAAATTTTATTTTTCTTCAATATAAAAATTTAAATTTTCAAAGAAAATTATACTATTAAAATTTTGAAAAACATTCAAAACATTAGAAATTTAAATTTTCTAAGGGAAAAATATGAGAACCTCGTACTTAAAACAGAATATTTTTTGATCCCATGGAGATCCCACTCTGAATTTTGAATATGTTATACAAAACATTGTTATTTTTCACCAGAATTTTTTTAAAAAAAATCGAAGATGTGTTTTCTTAAATATTCGCAAAGAAAAAATGTTTTTGCATTTTTGTATCATTTCTGCAAAAAAAACTGTGTTATTTTAAAAATATTTTCTAAAAGAAGAACCCCAGCTTTCACATGAGCCTAAATTTGTGAAAATCGGGTCATTGGTTAAGAAGTTACAGCTCTTTAAACGTGATGTATTTTTCTTACTTTTGCTTAAAAAGTCAATCTTTGACCCGCCATAATTCGTTAAATACACCAAATGTAAAAAAACGATATATGGTACATATATCATATTTATGAGGGCTATCTATGTGTCAAGGTTCAAATTAATCAGAGACACCATTTCCAAAAATGACTAAAATTTGGGCTAAATTTTTTGGAATGGCCCTTGTATCTTTTAAACTTATACACTTAAAAAAATATATAAAATGTTGCAGCTGAATGCAAAGGCTGTTTGCATTCAGCCTATAAAAGTTTGAAAATAGTGCCTGAACAACGATTTTGATCTTTTACAACATAGACCTGAATCGAACAAGCCGTAAGGGGCAAAAAATTTAACAAAAAACTTTTTAAATTTATTTTTATGAAGGTTTCTGTCCCTAGTGTCCGACCAGTCACGATAGTTTAATAGACAATATAATCAAACTTCGAGTGAAAATTTGACATTTTGCATTTGTGTTGAGTGTAACCTTCTCGTGGTAATTTTGCTTTTTTAAGTTTTTGATACGATTTAAAGGCATCAGTTGTAAGATATTACACTGAAACGAAAATAGTACAGGGTCTTTGGCAGAAAACAAAAAAAAAATATTTTAAATGAGTTAAATGTCTCAGACTCCTAAAATTTTACGGTAAAATGTCTTAGATTCTAAGAATTGTTTTTACCCAAAAATGTCTCAGAATCTAAGAATTTTTCTATTTGGCAAAATGGATCAGAATTTGAGAATTTTTCTATACGGGAAAAATGTAGTAGAATCTGAAAATTTTTTTGTACCGGAAAAATGTCGCAGATTCCGAAAATTTGTCTATATTAGAAACATGTTACAAAATCTGAGAACTTTATTTTTATACGACAAAAAATAATAAAATAATTTTTTTATACCGGATAAATGTAGCGAAATAGCATATGAAACAGGTAATCGTGGTTTCGAATCCCACCAAAATCTTTCGCCGATTTCGCTACATCGAGACGAAGATCATTGTTACCAGTTCTCGGTTAGGTTGAAATCAGTGTTGGCTACCGTTACCCTTTCAATACCGTTACCGATTAAAAACCCTTTTATTTTGAACACAGTTACCGTTACCAATACCGAATAAAAAAATTTCAATACCGTTACCGATAAAAAAACCTTTACCTTTATTGGGATTTTTACCGGTATTATATCGGTTGACTTTCGGTTGTCATAAAATACGGATAAATGCAGATTTTCCTGCTGATTGGACAGGGACATTTAATAAAAACGTAAAAAAACAAAAAATATTTTTTGAATTACAATATTGCGTGAAAATTTTAATCAAATTCTGAGTTAATTAATAGTATTAAATACTAGTAGTACTATATAATCATGTGTTAAAAATGCACTAACAATAAGTTTATTAAATAAATTCTCAATTTTTTCAGTATTTTTACGAACAACGAAAAAATCAAAGAAATTTTGAAAAATTTGGCTAAACTTTAAATTTTGCTAAAAATTTTTTTTTGTTCAATTTAGCTAAATTATAAATTTTGCTAAAAATGTTGGTAGACTATTGAAATCTTAAGTTTTTTTTTGTTGCATTAATACTTAAGAGCTTTCAGAGGGGGGGGGGGGGGGGGGGAGTGAAATAAAGCCATAGGCAATAAGGCCATATGGCCTTATTTCTCAATTCATGGGAAATAAGGCCATATGGCCTTATTTCTCAATTCAATGGCAAATAAGGCCATATGGCCTTATTTCTCAATTCAATGGGAAATAAGGCCATATGGCCTTATTTCTCAATTCAATGGGAAATAAGGCCATATGGCCTTATTTCTCAATTCAATGGGAAATAAGGCCATATGGCCTTATTTCTCAATTCAATGGGAAATAAGGCCATATGGCTTTATTACCAACACGATTGAGCAATAAAGTCATATTGATTTTGCAACCAAAGTGGAAATAAAGCCATATCAGTTGAAAATTTGGAAATATATTTCCCCGTAAATTCTGCTACCCAAAAAAAAAAAAATTATTTAGCGAAGCCGCTAAATTAATTTGTGGAGTTTGTAATCCCTAAGCCCGGCCAAAGGCCGGCTACGCAGAAAAAAAAATTTTTTTTTCGACTATCTTTAATTTAAAAAACCACATATACCAGGAACCTCGGAACTGAGAGGGTTCTAGAGGCACCAATTTTTTATTGGCAGGGTTTTTAATTTAAAGATTGTTTAACAAAAAAAGTTTTTCTGTGTAGCCGGCCTTCGGCCGGGCTTAGGGATTACAAAGTCCATGCATTAAACCCACCCTCTCCGCAAAGTAAAGTTTTCTAGTGTAGCAGGCCTTTGCAGAAAACCTTTATTACAAAAACACAAATCATAGAAGTCGTAATTTCGACATTTCGCCCAAAAAAAATATTTTGGATTTTTTGACAATTTTGTTTTGCGAGAAATAACATTTTTATACCTATCATTTTGGGCTATATGTCGCAGCATGGGCGATATGACATTAACGGTTTTGGGCGATAAGACCTTGGACGCTATGTCCGTACGCCATTTCAAACTCCATAAATTAATTTGGCGGCTTCGCTAAATAATTTTTTTTTTTTGGGTAGCAGGATTTACGTGGAAATATATTTCCACACTCTCCGCAAAATAATGATGAACAGTTTTAAAAAATATTTAAATGAGTAACAAAGCCATATATGGCTTTATTTCCAACAGTGGTTGGTAAGAACGCCATATGGCCTTATTTCTCAACTCTTTGGGAAATAAGGCTTGCCTATGGCTTTATTTCACCACCCCCTTTCTAAGAGTGAGTAAAGCTTGTGTGAGTGAACGTGAATTGGCTTAAATTACTCACGTGATTGTGTGTAAGTGTGAGTAAAAATAAAAATGACAGGATTCGTGAGTGTGAGTGAGAGTTAATCAAAAAATCACACACCCGTCCGTCTCGAGTTTGTACTGTAATTCAAACAAGTTACAATTTAAATTAAAATTTTAAAATTTTTTTTTTTTTTTTTATAATTTTTTTAAAACTTTTTGCGCAGTGTATTTTATTTAGAAATAAACTTTAAAAGATAAAAAAAAAATTTTAAATTGTTGTGGTTTTAGGTTGAAAAGTTGCCAAAGCAAATTTTTTACACCTAAACTGTTGAAAACAAACATTTCTACTCGTCTACCACCAGCAAGGTCTTAATGCTTTTCCACGGAAAAAGAAAAAAAAACAATGAAAATGTGAATGAAATGTGAAATATAGAATCATTTTTTTTTTCGTTAACAACTGTTACACATACATAACCATGTCACACAAGAGTGTTTCTTTTTTACCATGGCATCTTTTTTTGTTCCTTTCTATAAACTGACATCAATATCCCTTGTACACTCATAGAAATCCTACAGTATTCCTTACTAAAAAGTTGGTAGTTAATACTAATTGTTAGTATTAAAGGGCCCTACAACGCGTTAGTCAAATTTTACTAACGCAGTTATAAAAAAACGGTAAACAAATTTAAAAGCGAAAACCTATCCAAAATCGATTTTGAAAAATTTTTTAACAAAAAAAATTGTTTCAAAAATATATAATTATTGAGCTTGATAGCTGGCAATGATCTATTTCGGAAATTTTTAAAAAAAATATATATTTATTTTTTTTCAACGAAAATTTGCTATGTGCGTTTGAAAAAAAAAAAAAATATTCAGAAAAGTGAATTTAACCATATTAGGTGTCAAAAATAATTTTCAAAATTTTTTAAAATTACTAACAAAAATTATTAAAAAATCGGTAAAAAATCAGTATTCAGTAAAGTTAAAAGTATTCCAATTTCAAAAAAATAACTAAATTTATACTGTAAAGCTAAATTTATACTGTAAATTACTAAAAAAGTAGTATAGTTAAAGTTATAACACTTTTACTGTATTTTTTACTGTAGGATTATTTTGAGTGTACCGTATACATGAGATATGAATGTGTTTACAGTAAAGATGAGTTGACATGTAACCGCCATTAGTAAACGACTAGTATGGAGTAGAGTTTTTAAGATCACAGCGTAAAGTAAAGGAATTTAGTTTAGACAACACACACACAAAAAATGTGACAGAAAAAAAAACGAAAATCCTTATTTCACTGCATGACAGGATATAAAAAAGAGAGCTGGAAATCTCTAAAAAAAAATGTTGTATTTATGTATGTTCAAAAATCCGGAACTAACTGTTCAGGTATTACTTGCCGCCGCTATAGCAAGATTTCTTTCCCCTTAACTCGTCTTTAATAAAAAGTGTATAAAGTAGTTTGTGATTTCCACAACAAAAAAAAGTATCGCCTCAGGCGTATAACAATTCATTTTAACTATAACGTAGCGGAAAATATTGTTTTACACAGCTTTAGGGAAAGTTACAAAACATTTAAGAAAAATTTTTAAATTGCAGGTATACGATGTTTTAAAGTTTAAGTTTTGTAAAACACAAAAATTTAAAACAAAAATAAGGAAAATGTTTAAAACGTTTTAACATACACGAAAAATGTCTAAGAAACTGTTTTTTTTTTTACAGAAAACTGTCCCAGAATCTAACAATTTTTCTATGCTGGAAAAATCTCTCAGAATCTGAAAATTTTTCTATACGGGGAAAAATGGCTCAATATCTGAGAATTTTTCTATACGGGAAAAAATATTTGAGAATCTAAAAAAATTTCAACACTGGAAAAATTCTTTAGAATCTGAGAGTATTTCCATACAGAAAAATATCAGAAAAGCTGAGAATTTTTCTAGACGGGAGAGATGTCTTTGCATTTGAGAATTTTGCTATACGAGAAAAATGATTCAGAATCTGAGAATTTTTCTACACGGGAAAAATGTCTCAGAATCTGAGAATTTTTCTATATTGGAAAATGTCTCAGAATCTGAGAATTTGCATATGCTCAGAATCTGAGAATATGCAATTTCTCAGTCTGTATTTCCATACAGAAAAATATCAGAGGAGCTGAGAATTTTTCTAGACGGGAGAGATGTCTTTGCATTTGAGAATTTTGCTAAACGAGAAAAATGAATTAGAATTTGAGAATTTTTCTACACGGGAAAAATGTCTCAGAATTTGAGAATTTTTCTATATTGGAAAATGCCTCAGAATCTGAGAAATTGCGAATGCTCAGAATCTGAGAACTCTTCTATACGGGAAAAAATGTCTCAGAATCTTACAATTTTTCTATACGGCAAAATCTCTTTAAGCCTGAGAATTTTTATATACGAAAAAATGTCTCAGAATCTAAGAAGTTTTCTATATAGAGGATAGGTCAGAACCTGAGAATTTTTTAAAAAATGTTTTCAATTCTCAGAATATTTCTATACAGAGTCGAAGAACTTTTCTACACTCAAATATATCTCAGCATTTGAGAATTTTTCTATACGAAAAAAATGTTTCAGAATCTGAGAATTTTAATATACGGGGAAAATGTCACAGAATTTGAAAAATTTTCTAAACGGGAATAATGTCTGACAATCTGAGAGTTTTTCTGTACGGAAAAATGTCTCAGAATCTTTAAATTTGTCTATTCGAAAAAATTTCTAAGATTCAGAGAATTTTTTATACGAAAAAATGTCTCATTTTTGATGCGGGAAAAATGTCACAGAATCTGGGAATTTTTTCTAAACGAAAAAAATGTCTCAGAGTCTGAAAAGTTTTCTATACAGGAAAAATCTTGTAGAAGCTGAAAAATCTTCTATATGACAAAACTTCTCAAAATCTGAAAATTTTTCTCAGAGAATCTAAGAGTTTTCTATACGGAAAAATGTCTAAGAATCTGAGAACTGGAAAAATGTCTTAGAATATGAGAATTTTTCTACACGGGAAAAATGTTTTAGAATCTGAGAATTTTTCTTTACTGGAAAATGTATTAGAGTCTGACTGAGAATATTATTATACTGGAAAATGTCTCTGAATCTGAGAATTTTTCTATATGAGAAAAAATGTCTCAGAAACTTAGAATTTTTTTATACGGAAAATTGGATCAAAATCAGATCATATTTCTATTCGGAAAATATGTCTCAAGTCTGAGAACTTTGCTATCCGAAAATTTGTAAAAATTATTTCTTGTGAAAAATTACAAAAAATCGCTCACTCACATTTTTTTTATTTCATTAAATTTTCCCAAATAATATTTTTATACCCTCCACTCTAGTGATAGAGGGTATATATAAGTTTGTCATTCCGTTTGTAACACCTCGAAATATTGGTCTAGGACCCCATAAAGTATATATATTTATGATCCTCGATCGATTTTAAGTCGATCTAGCGATGTCCGTCCGTCCGTCCGTCCGTCTGTCTGTCTGTCCGTAGAAAACACGCTAACTTTTGAAAGACTTTACAGAGGCTACTGAAGTTTGGCACATATGTTTGTAATTTACCTGGTCAGGTTGGTATTGCAATCCAGCCAAATCGGTCCAGTGGTTCAAAAGTTATGAGCAAAAGAGTAAATTTCGGCAAGGGTGTTTCGCGAATTTACGAGATAAAAAACACGATAACTTTCGAAAGACAATAATGAGACTACTGAAGCTAGTCATGTATCTTTGCCGTTCCCCGGGTCTGTTTGGTATTAAATTTCAGGTCAATCGGTCTAGTGGTTCAAAAGTTATAAGCAAAACCCTGAATTTCAAATTAGTTTCATCTAAAATGCCACGTGTTTTAACAAGTTTGAAAAGCATTGGTGGTAACTAAACAATGCTTTTCAAACTTGTTTAATTTTAAAGCAATGCTTTTTAAACTTGTTTAGTTCTAAAAGCATTGGTAACTTAAAAATTACACTCGAAAAAAATGTTACACTCAAAAAAAATTTTACACTAAAAAAAATTTTACACTCAAAAAAAAATTACACAAAAAAAATTTAGTTTTTTTTTTACAAAAATTACAATATTTTGTGTACATACGTACGTGCATTCACTCAGAAATATTTTTACAGTAAAAAAAAAACAATACACTCGAAAAAAATTTTACACTCAAAAAAAAAAAAAAAATAGTAATTTTTCTTTTTTTTTTTAAAAAAAGGCAAAAAAAGAGTTTTTTACTCAAAATAAAATATTTTACACTCAAAAAAAATTTTACACTCAAAAAAAAAATTACACAAAAAAAATTTAGTTTTTTTTTTACAAAAATGACAATATTTTGTATACATACGTATGTGCATTCATTCAGAAATATTTTTACAGTAAAAAACATTAAATTCGAAAAAAAATTTACACTCAAAAAAAAATTAGTAATTTTTTTTTTTTTTTTTTAAAAGGCAATAAAAGAGTTTTTTACTCAAAATAAAATATTTCTAATCAAAATTGTTAATTTTTTCACGTTAAAAAATGTACTACCCTTTAAAAAAATGAATTGTGGAGGGTATTCATAGATTCGGCAAAGTCGAATTTAACTTTTCTACTTGTTTTTTTTGTAATTTTTTTCATATCCCTGATCGTTTTCGAGATAAGCTTGAAATACCAATTTTTTAACTCTTGAAAAAAAAACGGCAGAAATTTTATAATTTATTTTGCCTAACCGAGCACTAGTAACAATGACTATCGTCTCGTTGTAGCGAAACAGACCAAGGCCTCGAACCCACGACACCCAGACTCATAGGCTAGCACGCTACCAACTAGCCTACTGGGGCACCTTTCATAATCAAGAAAGACTTTTAAGGTGTTCGCAACTTGAGGTTAAAGTCGATTACGACGAAGCGTGCGTCACTTTATTTTACCCCCATATTTAAAATAGTAGCATTTTTAAATCTTAAATTGTTTTCCATTAACTATTTTTTTTTTTTTTTTTGTTAATAAAGTACTTTTAATTTATCTTTGTACACAAAAGAAATGATGTTATTAACCTTAAAAAAATATAAAAATTACTACCCATCAACCTAATTTACAAAGAGCCCTCCCTAGAGCCATAAAAATGTATACCAACATACATATATAACAAAACTACTAAAGAAAAATATGCTAGAAGGAATTAGAAAATAAGAACTAAAAAAAAAGCACTAAAACAAATGTACTTAAATTATGGCAAATTAAACACTACAGACACTCACTAACTATACATTTCATCAGTTACGAGTACAGAAAGTGCAACATTAAACCTGCCTTCTTTTCCAACTATTAATGGTAGAATATATATATGGTAGTAAAGTGGCAAAGTGATGTCAACAAGGAGGTTTTGATAATGAAAATGGCAAACTTGTCAAATAAAGAAAAAATTTACCAAAACCGGTAGATGGACAGACAGCAGCAATTTTTGTTTTTCAAAACGTTTCGAATTCTGACAAACCGCCGATTTTGACCGAAGTGTTTGGTCGGAATTAATATTTATAGAAGTGAAACCCATTTCCAAATAAAACTAAATTTTGAGAAGAAAAAGAGTTGCATTCATCCTTTTTGAACGGTTTATTATGAAAATTTTTTCTTTCTTTTAATATTTTTTTAGCGCTTTGCTGTTAAATACAGTTGACATCACTGTAAAAAGAGGTGGCAGTACTTGTAGGTATATAAACTTCATACATCTGTATGAACTGTAATGAACTACTTGACAAACTGTAAGCGCCACTAACATGTTATCATGACGATGATGATGATACTATAGTTTTAGCATACATTCTCGTTGTTGCAAGTTGCAACTAAATACTACACAATTTCCAGTTGAAAGTCAGAAAAGATAAATTAAAATTCAACAGAAATTTTAGAAAATCCAATTGAAATTTCGAAAAGCTCACTTGCAATCCAAAAAAGCCCAATTGAAATTCAGATTAGCTCAATTGAAATTCAGAAAATTGTTTTTAAAAATCCAGATTTTCTAATTGTACAGAAATTCAGAGTATACCAATTCAATTGAAAACTTAAAAATTTACATTCAAAAAACGGTAAATAGTAATTGGAACTCAGAAAAGCCAAATGATATTTCATTTGGTCGTTATAAAAGCTCATCAATACTTAGAAAATCCCAATTGATTTTTAAAAAAGCTAAATTGAAACTCAGAAACAAAACCAGTAGAAATTCGGAAATGTCAAACTGAAATTCCGAAAATTCCAATTGAAATTTGGAAATCTAAATAAAAATTTTCGAAAAGCCGAAATTAAATTCAGAAGACCCAATTAAAATTTAGAAGAGCACAATTAAAATTTAGAATGCTTAATACATTCAAAAAAAATTTAAAAGAATTTCCATTGGGGATTTATGAAATTCAGTAAGGCATTTTTTAATTTAGATTTTCTAAATCTGAATTTCAATTAAGATTTTCTAAATTTCAATTAAAATTTCTGAGCTTTCATTATGTTTTTCTAAATTTCACTTAAGCTTTTTTGATTTTCAAATAGTCATAACTTAATATTGGAAATGGTGAAGATCCACTAATGACAGTGATGATTATGATGTTGTTGATGATGTTGACGGTGTTGTTGACTATAGTGATGAGTATATTTGATAAGCTAAGGTTGTCAACAAAAAACAATTTTAAAAATGTAGAACAAAAGAACTTATAAAAAAATATGAAAAAAGAATGCAACATTGTATTTAATGATAATTATACTAACACTATTGTAGTAATTTTTTTCTAAAAAGCAAAAGCGGCAAAGAATGATAAAGGATAAAAAAGGAGTAAAAAATATTCTCACTCACACAAAACAGATGTTGAAAGAATGTCAATAACACTGCGGAACACTAAAAAATAAACAAGAGTTACGACCATCATTTCTATATATTTCGGACATGCTGAATCGAATGGCGTACTCCGTTTTTCGATGTATGGTACAGTTTTCTTGTAAAATGTCATTAAAGATTTGCTGATTTTCAGCTGCTTTTTTAACAAAAAAAATTCCAAAGCTAATGATTTTTAAATTTTATGGCATGGAAAACAAAGATATAACTTGTAGCAATATTTCTAATATAAATTTGGTTTAAAGCTTTTCATCTTAACCCCTTTAATTCGCGGATTTCTTCAGTTTTTTAAGTTTTCGCGAAATTAACCGCTAAATTGGTCTCTGATAAAAAACTTGCATTTTGTGGATCATAAAGGCGTCCATGACACTACGAATAGTGGACAAAAAACTTTTATGTTATATGGACCATCATGAAGAAAATCGCGAAAAACCGTTTTTTTGTATATGGCAGCATCACTTTAGGAGATGATTTGAGGCTTCATCTTTTAGTATATAATGTGGGAACCTTAAACAATGAACTGACCCAAAATTTGTCCAAAAAAGTTTTCATTTGCAAAAGTTATCTTAACAAAAACTATAATTATTGTATCGCAAACACTGAAATAACAGTTTTTGTTAAGATAACTTTTGCAAATGAAAACTTTTTTTGGACAAATTTTGGGTCAGTTCATTGTTTAAGGTTCCCACATTATATACTAAAAGATGAAGCCTCAAATCATCTCCTAAAATGATGCTGCCATATACAAAAAAACGGTTTTTCGCGATTTTCTTCATGATGGTCCATATAACATAGATGTTTTTGTCCACTATTCGTAGTGTCATGGACGCCTTTATGATCCACAAAATGCAAATTTTTTATCAGAGACCAATTAAGCGGTTAATTTCTTAGATTTTTTATATAAAAAACCTCTCAGATTTTTCCAATAAGAAGTTATCCGATTTTTCATATAAAAAATGTCAGCTTTTTCTAATAAAAAATTTCAGGGTTTTCCTGAAAAAATTTCAGATTTTTCCAAAAGAAAAATTTTTTTTTTGTCTAGAAAAATTTTCCAATTTTTTCTAAAAAAAATTTAATATTCAGATTTTTTTATTAAAGAAAAATATATTCGATTAGAGTTTTATTCTAGTTCGAGGCCCAAAAATATTTCTATATATGATATTGTCATAATAGAGTATTTTTAAAAGTTACTCATCTCCTAGTATATCTGTACTGATCAGTTTCATCCCCACTAAAGGAATCATCAGCAGACTTTAGAGAATCATCGTTGGTCAATCAAACATCAAACCAGACATAATATTTGATATATTTCACAAGTTATTTGAGAAATACTATTATGAAGGTCCGAAATCTGTTTTCCAACAAAAATAACTCTTTTAAAGCAAAAATTGTATATACTAAATCACCGTCGCACTGTGGTCAATATTTTGAGATAGCGGCCAAAACTCCTTTTGGTTTTTGTTCTCCGATTTTAAAGTTATTAGACTCATATGAAAGTAGACAGTAGTAAACCTCGGGAGCCAAAAAATTAGAACTCTATTTCAACTATTTCACTGAGAACAGGGTGGTCCAAAATGGGATTTTTCAGAATTTAGTAAATTTATGATATTTTTAGTTAATTTTTAAAGTTTAAATGATCATAACTATTTTGTTTTTCAAGATTTTTGGACGAAATAAATTTTGTGTTGTAACTTAACTTATTTTCTATTACTGGTAAAAAAATTGAAGCTCTACTGTATTCAGAACAATTTAAATATTTTTTTTAAGAAAGGTAAAATTTATCGGAAATTTCCTACTTCATAGAGCACAACTCCTGTGAGTCAAGCTGAGTCAAAACACAAATTTACTATTTTGTAGTCCTAACTCTCCCCTACATTCCTATATATACATGTTCATGCATCGGGACTGCACTTTTTGAGCAACAGCAATTTTTCTGACCCAAGGTAAGATATTCGGTACAAATGCTCGTCATATTTTTTGAGAAGTTATTTGTATGTGAAAGTGGCTATTATGCATATATTTTGATAAAATTTTGTACAACAGTTCTTATTGACCCAAAAAATAATTCTGTTGAAATTAGGAGAAGTTGGCCCATATTTGGACCTAGTCCACATAGAAGGGTGTATCAAAATTTTGACAAAAATGACAATAGAACTCTCAAATTATGTGGTATCTGGCAATTCATTTGGAAAAGGTAAAAAATGATTTTATTGCCATCTAATATTACATAACTTAAATACATGAAAATTGCAAATAAATTTAAAACCAATGGAAATAACTGGTAAAACCAAGTACCTGTTAACTCTCAAATTATGGGGTATCTAGCAATTCATTTGGAAAAGGTATAAAAGATTTTATTGCCATCTAATATTACACAACTTAAATACTTGAAAATTGCAAATAAATTTAAAACCAATGGAAATAGCTGGTAAAACCAAGTACCTGTACTACAAGTACTATGTACTTAGAGTTTTTCACGGGAATTCCCGGGACGGGAATTCCCGGGAATTCCCGTAAATTTTCGATCCCGAAATCCCGGGAAATAGAGCGGGAATTCCCGGGAATTTTAGTTTCTTTGAAATTGTTGATTTTTCGACTTCTATTGATTATTTAGTATGTGATTTTTTAGAGATTTTATTAAAATTCTCGATAATTGATGACAGAAACGTACGCAGGAACCATGAGGGCCCAAAAAGAAAGACGTTCTAACTAAAAAATGTCATGAAATCTAAGACTTACGAAATTTAAAAAGTCTCACAATATTTAAATTTCGATAGGATATAATTACACAGTGATAAAAAATCTAAATTTAAAATCGGAATAGAATGAAACCAAAAGCAAATTAAAGTTTACATTTTACATAACAAAGCCATCAAGACGTTGTTTTATTTCAGCGCTAGATTATTTTTTACACGCATTTTTTGTACCTATTTACTGAATAGCCAAATTAATAAAAATAATCCACTGTTCACCGTTGCGTATGATTGTTATTTAAAGGAAATTACAAAATTAATCATACGCCTTATACAATTTTTAAGCAATTATTATTATAATTATAATAAAAGTTCACCAACTTGAAATGCGTGTAAAAAAATTTAGCGCTAAACCAAAAAATAGTGTCGAGGGTTTTATTATGCTTTCATTTGCTTTTTGTTTCATCCCACTCCGATTTTGGTTTTTGGGCTGTGTTATCATCTCCTGATACTTTTTTTTCAGAAGCTAAGAATTTTTTTTCTGAGAACTGCATTATAAAAATTTGCAGTATGATTATTTGTTTCTTTAGAAAATATTTATGTCTCTGGACATAATTCTTTTTAAATCGATAAATTGATATAAAATCTGTGTAAAGGATGACAGTTTTTTTAGAAACCAGGATTTTTAATTTTTTTAATAATTTTTGGGGTAAATTTACCTATGATTTCATTTCTATGAAACAGTTACATTCAGTTTCAGAAACATAATAGAGAAATTCCTGTGTATTAGTTTCATTGTGTTTTAGAGGCAAAGCGTCGAGAACCAATTGTAAAAATGAACTAACAACAAGATGAATTAGAATAAATGATGAATTTTGATTATTAAAACAGATAAAGCGATGTGAAATAACATATTCCCTTAAAAATACTTTTAAATGACTTCGATATATTTGGACCGTTTTTTTTTTATAAGAACTGGGTAACAAAAATTGTTCTTTTTTTCTCGAAACTTATATTTTTTTCTGTTTTAAAGGTACTAAATAAGATTTTTATGGTGTTAATAAACATTATAAATAGTGTAATCGCATTCATAAGGTTTTCTTTTTATACCCTCCACTCTGGTGATAGAGGGTATATATAAGTTTGTCATTCCGTATGTAACACATTGAAATATTGGTTTAGGACCCCATAAAGTATATATATTCATGATCCTTGATCGATTTTAAGTCGATCTAGCGATGTCCGTCTGTCTGTCTGTCTGTCTGTCTGTCCGTCCGTCTGTCTGTCTGTCTGTTGAAATCACGTTTTTGGCAATACTACGAAACCGATTTAAACGCTTGGGGTACCAAAAGTTGCGTAATTTTCCGAGGCAAAAACTCATGTATTTTTTTTTTAAATCGGTTAAGTATTTTAAAAGTTATGAGCGAATTACTAAAAAACACATTTTTTTTTTCAACATAACCCTAAATTAACTCATATTTTGTGTGATACATAAGAAAAAAAACGGAAATGAAAAAAGAAACTGAGAAAAAGGAAAAAAATCTTTACAAAAAATCTTTAAAACATGTAAAACAAAATCTAAATTTAAATAAAAAAAGTTCGTAAAGTAATAATAAAAAAATGAATAGTTATTTTTATATAGCATGTGTGTGTGTGTCCATTTTTTCCTTCGTCATATTAACGGGGTTGCCAGACTTTTTTTTTGGCTTTGTCGCCAAATCGGATGTAAAATATCGCCAAAATTCAATTTTGTTCAGATTTCTTAAAAAAAAAAATATTTTCATTTAAAAAAATAAATTTTGTTAAATAATAAAAGACAGAAATAAACTTTATGTCAAAAATCGCCCAAATCCGGAAAATTTATATATATAAAAGAGTAACATGACTGACTGACATACTCATTCATCATCGCCCAGCCCAAACCGCTGAAGTTAGAGACTTGAAATTTGGACTGTAGTTTGACCTTCCGGAATAAAGATCCACTAAGGCTGGATTTTTGCCAATGTTGATTCTAAGGGGGTAAAAAGGGTAAAAAACTGTACTTTTGGTACTTTTTATATCTCCCGATATAATGGTCATAGAGACTTAAAATTTGGACTGTATGTTACCCTCCCGCAATATAGATCCACTATGGCTGGAGTTTAGCCAATGGTGGTAAAAGGGGGTAAAAATGGTATAAAACTGTACTTTTGGTACTTTTTAAATCTTCTGATATAATGATCATAGAGACTTGAAATTTGGACTGTATGTTCACCTCTCGGAATATAGATCCATTAAGGCTGGATTTTTGCCAGTGTTAATTCTAAGGGGGTCAAAAGGGTAAAAACTGTACTTTTGGTGCTTTTTATATCTCCTGAAATAATGGTCATAGAAACTTGAAATTTGGACAGTATGTTCACATCCTAGAATATTGATCCAGTACGGCTGGATTATTGCAAATGTTGATTCTAAGAGGGTAAAAAGGGAAAAAATCTGTACTTTTGGCACCTTTTATATTTCCTTAAAAAATTGTCACATAGACTTGAAATTTGGACTGTATGTTCACCTCCCGGAATATAGATCCCCTAAGACTGGGTTTTTGCCAATGATTTTTCTAATAGGGTCAAAATATGTACTTTTGTTACATTTTATATTTCCTTACTAGAAAATGGAAATTTGCAATGTCGGTTCACCTTCCGGAAAAAAGATTCACTAAGGCTCGGGTTTTGTCAATGTTGATTCTACTGAGGCAAAATGGGTAAAAAGTACTTTTGATACTTTTTTTTATTTACTGAAATTTTATTCAAACTTGAAATTTAGAATGTAGGATCCTGAAATAAAACATTCTGGAACAAGTACTTTCCGAAAATTCAGTACCGTTTTCAAAAAGTACCTTTTATAAAAAGTACCTTTTATAAAAAGTACCTTTTATAAAAAGTACCTTTTATAAAAAGTACCTTTTATAAAAAGTACCTTTTATAAAAAGTACCTTTTATAAAAAGTACCTTTTATAAAAAGTACGTTTTATAAAAAGTACCTTTTATAAAAAGTACCTTTTATAAAAAGTACCTTTTATAAAAAGTACCTTTTATAAAAAGTACCTTTTATAAAAGTACCTTTTATAAAAAGTACCTTTTATAAAAAGTACCTTTTATAAAAAGTACCTTTCATAAAAAGTACCTTTTATAAAAAGTACCTTTTATAAAAAGTACCTTTTATAAAAAGTACCTTTCATAAAAAGTACCTTTTATAAAAAGTACCTTTTATAAAAAGTACCTTTTATAAAAAGTACCTTTTATAAAAAGTACCTTTTATAAAAAGTACCTTTTATAAAAAGTACCTTTTATAAAAAGTACCTTTTATAAAAAGTACCTTTTATAAAAAGTACCTTTTATAAAAAGTACCTTTTATAAAAAGTACCTTTTATAAAAAGTACCTTTTATAAAAAGTACCTTTTATAAAAAGTACCTTTTATAAAAAGTACCTTTTATAAAAAGTACCTTTTATAAAAAGTACCTTTTATAAAAAGTACCTTTTATAAAAAATACCTTTTATAAAAAGTACCTTTTATAAAAAGTACCTTTTATAAAAAGTACCTTTTATAAAAAGTACCTTTTATAAAAAGTACCTTTTATAAAAAGTACCTTTTAAAAAAAGTACCTTTTATAAAAAGTACCTTTTATAAAAAGTACCTTTTATAAAAAGTACCTTTTATAAAAAGTATCTTTTATAAAAAGTACCTTTTATAAAAAGTACCTTCTATAAAAAGTACCTTTTATAAAAAGCACATTTTATAAAAAGTACCTTTTATAAAAAGTACCTTTTATAAAAAGTACCTTTTATAAAAAGTACCTTTTATAAAAAGTACCTTTTATAAAAAGTACCATTTATAAAAAGTACCATTTATAAAAAGTACCTTTTATAAAAAGTACCTTTTATAAAAAGTACCTTTTATAAAAAGTACCTTTTATAAAAAGTACCTTTTATAAAAAGTACCTTTTATAAAAAGTGCCTTTTATAAAAAGTACCTTTTATAAAAAGTACCTTTTATAAAAAGTACCTTTTACAAAAAGTACCTTTTATAAAAAGTACCTTTTATAAAAAGTACCTTTTATAAAAAGTACCTTTTATAAAAAGTTCCTTTTATAAAAAGTACCTTTTATAAAAAGTACCTTTCATAAAAATTACCTTTTATAAAAAGTACCTTTTATAAAAAGTACCTTTTATAAAAAGTACCTTTTATAAAAAGTACCTTTTATAAAAAGTACCTTTTATAAAAAGTACCTTTTATAAAAAGTACCTTTTATTAAAAGTACCTTGTATAAAAAGTACCTTTTATAAAAAGTACCTTTTATAAAAAGTACCTTCTATAAAAAGTACCTTTAATAAAAAGTACCTTTTATTACACTTTTACACTTTTTGGTACTTTTTTATTTCCTGAGGTATAAATAAAACAAACTTTTTTTGTTTTTTAAATCATCACATTGGTGGAGGGTATTTAAAGATTCGGCACAGCCGAATATAGCTTTCTTACTTGTTTTTGTTCTTTTTTTCTCGAAACTTATATTTTTTTCTGTTTTAAAGGTACTAAATAAGATTTTTATGGTGTTAATAAACATTATAAATAGTGTAATCGCATTCATAAGGTTTTTATATATTTTTTTGACAAAAAAATTGGGTTTTTAGTTATTGCGGGAATTCCCGGGATCCCGGGAAATTTAAAAATGAATCCCGCTTTCCCGGGAAATGAAAAAGTCCGGGAAAAGAAAAACTCTATATGTACTACACTCAAAAAAAAGAAGAAACTTAAACTTTGGAAAATTTTTCTTCAAAATAGTTTATAAATTTTCCCACAATTAAGTTAAAATTAACTAAAAGTTGGGAAATTTTCCTAACTTTTAGGAAAATATTTTAGTTCATGGACTGTTAAATAGGCCATAATTTTCCTTAAATAGAATTCCCTAAAACGTGGAAGAACTTCTTACCGCCAAAAAAATTTTTCCTAAATAATTGAAAAAAAAATCTTTATTTTTAAGACATATTTCTTAAAACAAAATTTAGTTCAAAAAATTCAGTTTTAGGACGTAATTTACTACCAGTTAGTTCATCATATTTATCTTCTTTAATTTGAGGAAGTTTTTTCCACAAGTTTAGTAAATTTTTCATAACTTGAAATTGTTTTGTTGATTTATTTTTTTTTTTCATGCTTGCTTGTAGTTCACATTTCGTTTATTATTTGTAGTACATGAATACAAAAGGTTTGATCTTGTATAACAAGTAATAAATTTAATATTTACATTTTTTTTCTACACATGTATGTGTTAGAAAAAAACATAATATTTTAATCACAACAAAGACCTTGGCTTTGTCGTGTTTTCCCATAGTCTGGGAACAAACGTCAAGTACAAAGTTGTTGTTGTAATTTAACTAAAAAAACTAATTAAATTTGTCACTTGTCTTTAAGAAACAAACCTGTCTTTATATTTCTAATAAAATATGTACCCAATGAGAATTATGTGTGTATTCAAATGCTATTCTATAAATAAGCCATTAAAAAATATAAAATTAAATAATTTTTAGGAAAAATTTCCTAATCAGAAATGTTTTTTTAACCAAAAAATGGAAAATTTTTTCCCATTTTCAAGTTCAAATTTGTCCTTCTTTTAAAGAAAAATATGGACTAAAAAGTAGGAATACATGGCAATGGAGCTAAATCATTATCAATTTTCCTTGGATTTAGTTAGTTTTTTTTCTGAGTGTAGTTTAAAGATTATAATTTGTTTCTAATTTTAGTATAAATTTTTATTAATACATTTAAATCAAATATATGTGCACTTTAAATCAATAGTAAAAGTTTACTTAAAATTTTATCGATGTTGTGTTCTGTATATAATATATCCAAATGGTATTGATATTGTTGGGAATTTCAGTGTTATTTTTCAGTTTAATCCTCACAAGAATTAGCTTTCCTCCAAAAAAACCAACCTTTGGCCCCTGTGAATATTGAGACTAAATAAATGTCAGGGGCCAAATGTTGGCATTTTCTGACCAAAATTAAGTTTAGGAATAATAAATAAGTATTGGTTGTAAAAAGCGATTGAAAAAAATAAGAAATTGTAAAAAAAATACCTATTTAAAATGTCAAAATATTCAACTTTTACATGGAAACTCAACAAAAAATTAAAATGCATTTTTAACTCCACATTACTTACGTTCCTATCAGTCGATTTTTACGTTTGAACACGCAAATTGAAGCTTAAAGTCCCTCCTATTGAACAAAACAAATTGCGTAAAAAAATACCAATCCGGTCAAAAGTTATAGAGTTTTGACCGCTATCTCGCGAAATTGACCACTGTGCGTCGGTAATTATTAATATATGTGTTGCTGTTATTTTACAATAACAACAGTACCTAACCAAACAATAGTGTTGGTAGGATAAGTCGTACTAAACTTTGTGTTAATTGTTAAAAACATTTAACCAATTAAAGAAAAATTCTAAAATTCTGAGATATTTTTAAGAAATATTTTAAGATTTTTAGACAGCTTTCATAGAAGAATGTCTATAAAAAATTTCTCCTATAGAAAAATTCTAAAGTTTTTCAAATAGAAAAATTCGCAAATTGTTCCTTTATTTTTTAAAATTTTTTCATATAAAAAAATTCTAATACTCCAAGACGTTTTTCCTTTAGAAAAATTTTAAGATTCTCGAACATTTTTCATAGAAAAAATAAATTCTGTTATTTCCTTTTCTCTTTCTATTTCCTTTTTTCCTTCTCCTTTCCTCTTATTTCCTTGCCTTTATTTTTTCTTTCGAAATCGGTTTGGGGGGAAAATTTCATTACCCCCGGTGGATCCGCGCCTGGTCAATTAAATACCAAGTTGGAAAACGTGTTTACATAGTGATTCCTTGAGAAAATATCTTCAGGCTCTGAAAATCATAGGTAATCCTTGATGACATGTCCTAACATTGTCAATAATGAAAGTTTTCTTTAAAACAAAACTAAAATTTGCTTTAAAATTAATCTCTGAGAATATCATGGTTGCAATTAGTAAAATAAAAAGACCTCGAGCTAGAATACCCCTGTTAAAAATATAATATTTTAAACGTCGAATATTATTTTTATTTTAAATAAAAATTAATTAGAGTTTGATTAAATAAAACACAGTGCAACAACAAAAATCGGATGAAATCAAAAGAAAATGAAAGTGGACATATTTCATAACAAAAGCCAGTTCAGGGCTTCTTTAAGTTCATCGGTAGATTTTTTTATACGCATTTAAAGTTGGTGAACTTTTATTATAATTATAATAATAATTGCTAGAAAACTTTTTAAGTGGCGTATGCTTAATTTTTTAATTGCCTTTAAATAACAATCATTCGCAACGGTGCACAGTAGTTTATTTTTAATAATTTGGCTACTCAGTAAGTAGATACTGGACCGATTGCAGCGAAATTCATAACGGTTTTAGTTAACGTTATTTCGACCTTAAGTTTAAACGCAGAACCCTACTTGTCCAATAAGGGCACCACCGGGGACCCCTAAAGTAGGACATGTTTAGTACACAAAAACTTTAAATGCTTTAAAATCACCAATTTTAAATACGTGTTAAAAAAATCTAGCGCTGAATTAAAAAAAGTCTTAAGGGTTTTGTTGTGTAAAATGTAAACTTTCATTCGGAAAGTTCAATTTTGTATAACTGTATAGACAATAAAAGTTCAGATAAACATCAGTTTTTGGCTTCAATGGTATGCTAGAGAATTTAGCTAAATGTTAATTAAATTTTCTGTGTAAAAATGAGAAATTTTTTTTTTCACAAAGCCGTCACGCTTTACATTATATTATTGTTTAAATTTTAATTAAAACTTACAGGTTATTATTATAAACATAATAATGTTTAAAACAATTGCAAAAGATAAACTTGTTATTCATCAGAATTTAATAAATGACAAAAAAAACCGATTTAAAATAAAAAAAAAAATCATCAAGTGTGCTAAAGTCAGTGACCTATAAAATCATTAATTTTAACAAAAAAAAAAAAAAGCGACAAAATTCAGTGTTGATATACGATAATTTGTTTGAGGTTTTTTGTATTAAGCCAGTGTATTTTTTTATTAAAATAAAATCCATAATAAAATTTTCAAAGTGATGAAATCGTATGGATGCGATATTTATTACACTCAAAAAAATAAAACTGTAAAGTTAACAAATTTTTTTTTTGTTAACTTGAGTTTACTGGCTTTTTAGCAAATTTTTAGTTAAAATCAGCGTTTTAACTACTTTTTTTAGTTAAGTTCAATTTACGAAAATACTAGTTTTGAACAAATTTTGAATTAATTTTTTTTGTTGACTTCAAAACTGAGTTTACGAATTTTTACTAATTAATTTGCTGATTTTTCGTAACAAATTTGTTAAGTGAAATTTCTTGTGTAGCCTCCTATGCGAATCTCATAAGTTCTACTTAAGCTAATGAAAAAACAGAAAAAATAAACTTCAAATTTTTTACTAAATATTTTGTAAATTTTAGTTTACGAAAAGTAACAAAAAGTTTAGCTGAATTCAACTAATTTTTTTGTTAAAATATGTACATAAAAAAGTTACGAAATTTCAGCTAAATTTTTAGTTAAAGTTACGTTTTTTTTTTGCTACATTCATTCTACGAAAAGTTAACTAAATATTTTTAGTTAAATTAACTAAAAATTTAGTAGGCCCAAAATCAGGTGCTTTTTTAGTTAAATTTAACTAAATTTTTTGTTAACTTTACAGTTTTTTTTTTTGAGTGTATATGCAAATTGTAGGGAGAGAAAAAACAGGCCCCAATTGAACAGATGACAAAATGTTTGTCATATAAAAAAAAGTACCCAAAAAAAAAAAACAACTAAAGTATTAACATGACAGAGTTTTTCAAAACTGCCAAAAATTTGTATGTTCATTGTTTTAATAATAACGAGTGTAAATGACAAGCAGCTGAGAATAGCAAGAATCAATATGTCGTAATGACTGACTGACAGAGAAAGACAGACAGACAAACAGACACGACAATCATTTAAACATAGAGACAATAAGAACATGCAGTCATATTTTATTACTTGTGGAATACACTGAAAAAAATAAGCAGATTGTTTATGAATATTATAAAATAGTTGAAATTTCCATTCAATAAAGTAGATGCATTTTCGATTGCAAAGAACCGATTGTAAAATAATAAAAGCACTCCAGTTTCACTTCGGGGTTTTCTTTATTAAGATAAGAAACTAGTCTTAGCACAGATTTATCTACACTCAAAAAAATAAAACTGTAAAGTTAACAAATTTTTTTTGTTAACTCGAGTTTACTGGCTTTTTAGCAAATTTTTAACTCAGCGTTTTAACTACTTTTTTATACCCTCCACTCTAGTGATAGAGGGTATATATAAGTTTGTCATTCCGTATGTAACACATTGAAATATTGGTTTAGGACCCCATAAAGTATATATATTCATGATCCTTGATCGATTCTAAGTCGATCTAGCGATGTCCGTCTGTCTGTCTGTCTGTCCGTCCGTCTGTCTGTCTGTCTGTTGAAATCACGTATTTGGCTATAATCCAGAACCGATTTAAACGCCTGGGGTACCAAAAGTTGCGTAATTCTCCTAGGCAGAATCTGATGGGTTTTTTTTTTTTTAAATCGGTTAAGTATTTTAAAAGTTATGAGTGAAAATGTAAATTTTGATGAGTGAAAATGTGAATTTTACACAAATTAAATGCTATTACTTGACACCTGTTGAATGAATGTAAACGAAACTTTGAATTTAATGTAATTTTATCATTCCTTTTTCTTCTTCTTTTATTTGCCAATCCGTTATTCGGATATTAGCGATCATACAATTATAATTACAATAAACATATACACATATATATACAGATTTGATACATTTTATAATAATTCAGAAACGACCAGTTCTCTTGATTTTGCTGCATTTAGGAGATTTCTTTCATCACTATAACCTGTCCATTCTTGAATATTTTTCAACCAGGAAAGTTCCCTTCTGCCTCTAGCTCGTCTTCCTTCAAGTTTCCCTTTGAGAATTGTTTGGAGAAGTTTATATTTTTCATTTCTCATTATATGTCCCAAATACGAAGTTTTTCGATGTTTAACGGTTTTAATCAAATGTCTGTCAAGGTTCATTCTTCTTAATACTTCAATATTTGGGACCCGGTCAGTCCATGGAATCTTCAGTATACGCCTGTATATCCACATTTCAAAAGCTTCTAATCTTTTCTCATCCGACGCTTTAATTGTCCATACCTCCGCTGCATATAGAAGCACAGACCACACATAGCATTTGATGAAGCGTGACTTTGTCGCAAGACTGATTTCATGGCTTGTCAATATCTTACTGTATTTAAAAAAAGCATCTCTCGCCATCTCTATACGACATCTTATTTCCTTTGATGCGTCCCATTGTTCATTTATCAGAACTCCCAGATATTTAAAATTTTTTACTCTTTCAATTTCTCTGCTTCCAATTTTTAGTACCGCGCTGGGGTGCACATTTTTTCTGCTGACAACCATATATTTTGTCTTTTTAATGTTGATTCTAAGACCGTATGACTCACTTACCCATGTAAGTTTGTCTACCAGCTTCTGTAGGCCAGATATGCTGCCTGACAATAATGTTGTGTCGTCGGCATAACGTATGTTATTTATAAACATTCCGTTTACTTTAATTCCTATTCTTTCTCCTTCAACAGATTCTTGAAATATTTTTTGGGAATATATGTTAATATATGTTATCATTCCTAACACTCACAAAAAATTTGGGCCGAATCGCAAAATGGGGCGAGGCACCAGCAATTTAACCCAAAATTTTAAAATGATTTATCTTGGCTCATGGTTGACATATTCAAATAAAATTTTAAATAGGTTCATATTTTATTGTTCTCAACGTTTTTCTGGTTATTTTGGTACCAATTATGGCAAAATCAGTCTAGGGGTTAAGAATCTATGAGCAATTGAGATGAGTTTCAATACAAACCTGCATGATATGGCGTGGCAGCGAGCCATTTGTATTAATAGAAGAAAAAAAATACGTAGTATGTGTAATACACGTGGTTGCTTTTATACAATTTTCATAATTTTTATATAATTTTCATACATACTTATAAAATATTTATTTTTTTTTTGTTTTTTAAATATTTACATTGCACTATGGCTCCGTTCAACACTTTTCTTGGCCAAAATTTCAAAAATGGAAAAATTTTTGGTTTGAAATAGGTTTTGTGTTAAAAATTTTTATAGTTTTTTTTTCATGTATAATATTATAAGAAATTTTTTGTATTTAAACTCAAAAAAATAATTGAAATTTAAAAAAATACTTTTTCTTATTTTTATCTAAATTTGTTTTTGAACGGTAAATGAGTATACAAAAACAAAATATATTTTCTGTTGTTTGTAAGTGTTAACGATTTTCTATAAATCAATTTTGAGAAAATTGAATTTTGGCCAAGAAAGGTCGTCTGCGAAACCATTGTGCATTGGTTAACATTGTGGAGGGTATTTAAAGATTCGGCACAGCCGAATATAGCTTTCTTACTTGTTTTAGTTAAGTTCAATTTACGAAAATACTAGTTTTGAACAAATTTTGAATTAATTTTTTTTGTTGACTTCAAAACTGAGTTTACGAATTTTTACTAATTAATTTGCTGATTTTTCGTAAAAAATTTTTTAAGTGAAATTTCTTATGTAGCCTCCTATGCAAATCTCATAAGTTCTACTTATGCTGATGAAAAAACAGAAAAAATAAACTTACAATTTTTTACAAAATGTTTTGTAAATTTTAGTTTACGAAAAGTAACAAAAAGTTTAGCTGAATTCAACTAATTTTTTTGTTAATATATGTACATAAAAACGTTACGAAATTCCAGCTAAATTTTTAGTTAAAGGCCCCTGTTCCAAAAAAAGTAATTCACATAAAAAATGTGGAAATGAAAATTTCCGAATTTTTTTGGTGTTCTAGATTTCACATCCGAATTTCTTTTTCGTTTTGTTTCACATAAATAAAATTTGGTGAAAGTAAAACGAATGCACTTTTCCTTATAATTTTTTAAATTTTAATTATTCGATTTCAACTTCAAATGAAAACGTGATCAACAAAACACTAATCTTGATTACATGTGATTCGGAAATTTTCTTGTGAATTGAAAAGTTGTGAAAAACAGAACAGAGGCCAAAGTTACGGTTTTTTTTTGCTACATTCATTCTACGAAAAGTTAGCTAAATATTTTTAGTTAAATTAACTAAAAATTTAGTAGGCCCAAAATCAGGTGCTTTTTTAGTTAAATTTAACTAAATTTTTGCTAACTTTACAGTTTTTTTTTTTTTTAGTGTACACCATTTACAGATGTAGTTCGTGAAAGAGCAATTGTAATTCGAAGATTCTATTTGAAATTCGAAGATTCCATTTGTAATTCGAAGATTCCACTTCTATTTCGAAGGTTCTATTTGTAATTCAAAGATTACATTTGTAAAAAGATTCCAATTGTAATTCAAAAAAAGATTCGAAAAAGAATAATTGCAAGTCGAAAAAGATCAATTGAATAGTTCATGCGAATAAGGACGAATAGACCATTTGCATAATTTTACAAATGACGATAAAAACGCCGGAAACGGTTAAAACTTATATTTTTGTGAAGTTTTTTGCATTAATGGATTAGTGCATTATGCAAAAATGTTGGAAAAAATATTATTTTTAGCCGGTTCCTGCGTTTTTATCGTCATATGTAAAATATTACAAATGGTCTATTCGTCCTTATTCGCATGAACTGTTCAATAGTAATTCGAAAAAGATCAATTGTAATTCGAAAAGGATAAATTGTACTTCGAAAGGAATGAGTTGTAATTCGTAAAATATCAATTGTAATTCCTTTTTACACCAACAACTTTTTTGCCAACTCTACACTTGTTTTTCTAAGTACATATCAGTTTTCTCAAAAGCCGTTCTTATTCTACTTATATGCGTGTTTTTTGATTTCAACTGAAGTTTTGCATTTTATTTTAGCTTTAAGGCAAAAAACATGATTATTTTGCACAAAAATAAATTTTATAAGAAAAAAAGGCATGGAGTTTATAACAAGATTTTACCATCAAAAGACATTTTGGGTTGTGTATAAGATTATAAATGAAAATCTGTGTTCCTACAGACAACTTCTTTGAAACAAAAAAAAAAAAAACAAATGTAAAGACATATGGCATGCGACACAATTTAGTTTTTGGCACAAGATAAGAAAAAAGAAAATAAATAAATGCAAATACTGCACAAAATATGGATTAATCTGTGCGTAAAAGCAAAGAAAACATTAATCAGAGGAGTTGCAAAACTCTAAAGCGCCAATCAGACGACAGACAAATCTTACAATTTGTCTAACGACCGAATGCAAATGGCGTCAATAATAGTATGTGTTTCGATGTGTGTTCGCAAATATTTTCAGAAAAAATGAGCGGTTGGAAGACAAATTGTAAGATTTGTCTGTCGTCTGATTGGCGCTTAAAGGACTACGACATTGATGGCCACATAAAAAACGTAAACGTAACTGTAAATGATAAGGCCGCAACCATTATTGCTCTAAATTCTTATTAAAAAAGTTTTTAATAATTACCACATCTCAATTTAAAATTATCAAAACAAATTTATTTTTATTTTTTAATCAAAAATTAATCAAAATTTGAACAAAATGGTTAGGTGGAATACCCCATATATAATATTACACTCGCAAATAGCACATATATTTGAGCATTTGCAACAAAAACTTGCATATAGCATTATCCAATGGGTAATCATAAGAAAATCCGTTTTAGTAGTTTTTGGTTAGTTATTTGACGATCGTAATCTTACTAAGAGATTGTACAAATTTCTTCTTCTAACTTTCAATGAGGATAGAGTTGAATATGAATTAATATTTTTGTTTAAACATTAGCGATTCGTCATTTAAATTTTTATATCAACTAAATAGTCTTGGCAATGAATTCGCATAATTTTCGAAACACGCCTTGCAAAAATGACCTCCAGCTAGAATAACCCTGCTTAAAATAATAGTGAATAAAAATTTATCAGAATTTTAACAAATTTACTTTGGTCCCGCTAAGTGTGCTTGTTAATGTTTAGTGCGATCTCACAAAAGCGCCGAGAACCTTTGCCAAAGATTAAGGCTAGGTAATTTTTTAAGGTAAGCTTTATTATTTAGTTTGGCCTATGATGGCATTATATATCGAGTTTTGAAACTCCTAGTACTTATTATTCCTTACAATATTTCTAAAAAAAATCCCGTTACGAAATGAAATATTTTATTTACATAAAAGTAACTGCATGATAAAATGAAAATTTCCCGCCCAGATGATATGTCAAAATTCTTTTAATTTAATTTTGACAGTTAAGTGTTATTAAGATTTGCTTGATATTTGGTTGACAAAACGAATCTGCTTTCTGTGTAAATCTCAAACGAGAAGTTAACATCATTACACTAAAAAAAAGTGAACTAAAAAATGGGAGAATTAGCTGAATTTGAGGAAAAATTAAATGTTTTAGATCAGCGGTTACCAACCTTTTTGGCTCGCGTACCCCTAATTTTAAATTTTGTCAGCCGCGTACCCCCTAACGAGTTTTTTATTTTCGTTAAAAAATTCTCATATAAATATTAGAGTTAATTTTGAAATTTTTGATCTGCGCGTATTATCATTTTTTTAAGGATTTAGGGGAGATCAAAACAATGGTGGTATTTTTTGGGAAAAATTTTCGCTCCTTTGGGTGGTTCAATGCATCTGAAAACGTGGATTTTGAGCTGATTTTTCTGCAGAGCAAAAACAGCTAAAAAATATTGCAAATCTGATTTCACCAGTCGATTCTACACCAAAATTTAAAACAACGGACGTTTTTTTAACTCTTAAAAAAGTTGTGTTTTGAATTTTTTAAATGTTTTATTTTAATACAAGTACAGATCAAGAATTCCGTGACTTTTCGAATGAAACACACCCGCTCAATGCATCTGAAAACGCGGATTTTGAGCTGATTTTTCTGCAGAGCAAAAACAGCTGAAAATATTGCAAATCTGATTTCACCAGTCGTTTCTGCACCAAAAATTTAAACAACGGACGTTTTTTAAACTCTTAAAAAAAAATTATAAAAATACATCAGAGAGGGC
Organism: Pegoplata infirma; assembly: GCA_963921195.1. Taxonomy (NCBI): domain Eukaryota; kingdom Metazoa; phylum Arthropoda; class Insecta; order Diptera; family Anthomyiidae; genus Pegoplata; species Pegoplata infirma. The sequence continues at coordinate 147,316,425 of OY992540.1, forward strand.
GGAAATATAATGTTTTTTATTTTTCTTAGGAAATAAATCAAATTAAATCAAATCACCACAACATATGAACTTCTTTTTCAACTGAAGCACTTCGAATGGGGGTGATACACGAAGTATGCAATTTTTTCTACGTCCAGCTTCAAATATATTTAGGTTTTGCAAAAATGGTGACAAAATTTGGTAATGGCATTTCATTTCTCTTTATTTAGAGCTTAAAAAATCGAAAAGATGAAAATCGATTATTGATAAATTTTTCAAATTTCATACAGGCAATTTGACGTTTAACTACTATTCGAAAAAAGTTGGTCCTTAATTAAATAAATACATTTACGAACTAAAGCGGATGTTTCTGCATCAGAGAATAATCACAATTGGAGCGGGAAGCGGAAAAACGCAATTGTCCTCATAGAAATAGAATTGAATCTAGTTTGGCGGAAAAACGCGGCGGAATTTTGTTGTCATATAAAACGTCACGCTCCAATTGTGATTATTCTCTCACATTACTAAAGATTGTTTAAGCTTTTTAGAAAATTGAGGTTAAGGCTTGTGGTCAGAACAAACTGGTGAATCAATTCGCCGTGAATTTTTATAGTTTTGTGATTTTTTTAATTACTCTTTTTTTTAATTCGAAGTCTATACACAGAAAAAAATATGGGTTAAACAAATTTAAGTAATCACTTGTTAAAATTTAAAAACAAAAATTGAGTAATTTTTTAATTGACGCAATTAAAAATTTACTTAAAAATTTTAAAAACAATTTGAGCAAATAATTTTATAAAAATTTAATATTTTTTTTATTTTTTTTTTTTTAAACTCTCATAGTTTTTTGAATTCTCGTTTAGTTTATAGTTTTTTGTGTATGTATATGAAAGTTTGTAATCGTCTTTATAAAATTTTCCTATGTTTTTGAGACATAAATATGTTTGGTAAAGTTTGAAAAATAAGTTTTTTGTTTTTTGTAGTAAAAAAATTTAAAACTATTTTGAACTTAAAAAAAATAGATAAATTTTAAATAAATTTTTAATTGTGTCAATTAAAAATTTACTCAAATTTTTTTTCAAACATTTAATAAATTTTTATTAAAAATTTACTCAATACTATTAAATCGTTTACTGGTGCAAAATTGAGTAATTTTTTACTCAATAGTATTAAAAATTTACTCAAATATTTTTTTTATTTTTTCTGTGTACGTTTGATTATCAATAAAATTAATTTTTCTATCACGTAAGGTTTTTAAGATGTTCGCGTTTAAATATTGAAATGTTTGGGTCTTCTCTGTAACGTATTCTTAAGGTGTTCAAACACAATAGTACTCGATTTAGTAAAAATAAGACATATTTATTCCAAATCTGGCATCCAAATTTTTCTATCGCGTAATGTTTTTGAAATATTGGCGTTCGAAAAACTCAAACTTCACTGTTACGCACTTATATTCTTTATAAATCACAGTAAAATTTTCAAACGCGAATATCTTAAAAACAGAACATGCTTGAAAAATTTGGATTGCAGTTTTGGAATCAGGAGGTCCATTTTATATGAAATCAAGTCCTATTTGGTGGAAGCAACGTAAGAATACGTAACACAAAATATTGATTTTGTTTTTACTTTTTAACAGCGAATATCTCAAAAACGGTACGTGCTAGAAAAATTTTGACGATAGATTTGGAAGGAGGAGACCAAACGGAGCAGTTAGAAGTTTCACTGTGAGGTTTTTGCTGTCGAACAGTGTTTTTGGTGTAAATATTACAAAAAAATACTCTTTCAATTAATCTTACAAAAAGAAGTGAAAAAATCACTTCTAATTTAGAAGTTCTAAATAACCAAATAACAAGTAGAAAAGTTAAATTGGACTTGTCCGAATCTATGAATACCCTCCACAATGCCCATTTTAAGTGATAGTAAATTTTCTAACGTGAAAAAAATAACAGTTTTGATTAGAAATATTTTATTTTGTGTAAAAAAATTTTTTTTAGTAATTTTTAAAAAAAAAAATAATTTACTAATTTTTCTTTGAGTGCAAAAATTTTTTTGGGTGTAAAATTTTTTTCGAGTGTACTTTTTTTTTGGTATAAAAATATTTTTGAGTGACAAAAATACATTGTAAAATATTTTTGTGACTTACCAATGGTTTTAAAACAGGTTTAACGGGTTTTCAACACGTGAATTTAAGGTGAAGCTAATCTGAAATTTACGGTTTTGCTAATAACTTTTGATCCACTGGACCGATTTGGGTGAAATTCAATACGAACTAGGCTGGAGGAACGAAAAATATATATGCCGAGCTTAAGCTTCCTCAGAGTTGCTTTTCGAAAGTTATAGTGCTTTTTATCTAAAAAATTCACGAAAAACCCTTGCCGCAATTCAGTCATTTGCTCATAACTTTTGAACCAAAGGACCGATTTCTCTGGGTTGCAATACCAACCTGACCAGGTAAATGCCCAACATAAATGCCCAACATAAATGCCAAACTTCAGAAGCCTCCGTAGAGTCTTTCAAAAGTTAGCGTGTTTTCAACAGACAGACGGACAGACGGACGGACGGACATCGCTAGATCGTCTTAAAATCGATCGAGGATCATGAATATATATACTTTATGGGGTCCTAGACCAATATTTCGAGGTGTTACAAACGGAATGACAAACTTATATATACCCTCTATCACTAGAGTGGATGGTATAAAAATGACATAATCACACCCAAATTCCAAGAAATATGTACTTCTAAAGAAGTGATGAAAAAGCGCTTCCAAGTATGGTCCATGGATGCATTTTAAATCCTGTAAAGCATAAAATGCATTTATGGACCATACCGACCAGCTAAGTTTTTTTTTTTTTGATTTTTTTTTCTTAATACGCTTTATTTTACCAAATTTTTGATACCCATTTTGATTTTTTTTTTGCAAATTGCTAATTTTTTGCACTTCGCGGATAGCGATAAATACCCAAAAATATTTTATTTTTACCTGTACTTAAATCGGCCTTATGCACCATTTGAGTGCCATTTAGAAATACAATAATATATTTTTTTATACAAAAAAATCTCACTTTTCTGTGGACCAAAATTGATCAGCTAAAATTTTTTTGGGAATTTTTTTCCTAATAAGCTTTATTATACAAGATATTTTTTTTTGAAAAACCGCGAACTGAAATCGCTGGTAGAGGACTAAAAGTACCCTCCTAAAATTTGTTTATAATTTTTCCCGCTATCAGCTCGAAAATGCGTACCGACTTTTTGCTATTAGTTAACGAGATTGGCAAATACGCAAATCATCGACCCACCATTGGGTTTGGGCGCCATGGGTACAGATCCTGGTTACTTGGGACCCATTGGATCTTTTAAAGGTTGCCCTAGATTTTGATCCAAAAATTGTGTCCGCTTCGCTCTACCTTGCTTAGTTTTTGAGATACGGGAATTTAGGGGACTTATAGGGTCTTGAGAATCTTAAAAACTGGATAACTCAAAAACTATTACTCGGTGGTCTTTAGTGTATTTTGCAGTAGTGTTCTAAGAGGCAAGGGATACCAAAATGTTTTTGAACTTTTTCTTGTGTCGGCAGTATTTACCGAGATACATTAGTGCACTTACCAAATCTCGGGAATGTCAAAGTATAGATTTAAAATAAGGGGCTTGGGACCCCGACATATATCTAATATGCTAATTTAATAATCAAATAATATGGAATAGCGATCTACACTAAACGAAATCAATTCCATATCTCATAGTCTTTAAAGAAGCTTTGATTACTTCGGAGAGCTTAAAGTTATAGCCGTACATCGACAACGTTGGAGACAACTTATCGAAAGCCTATACTCAATATAGAGACAGCTCGTAATCAGAAGACGTCGAACAAGACATTAAGATAAAAATCTTGATTATATTTCACGATCCCATAGCAGTTTTCGGAGGAAAAACAGATCGGGTTAAGGACAGATGGTGTGAAAGCTGGTAAGAGTAGCCGTATGTGCATCTGACTTGCAGTTTTTAAAAAGATTATAAAGTTTTGGTTCTTATATGTTTGCAAATCTAGAGATCTTAAATAAGATATAAGATATAATATATTACACGTGGAAACTTTAGCACGTGGAAAATTTAGCGGTTACACACAGAAAAATAAATTTCCAACTGAATTTTTCAGTTGCAGCAACTCCAAATTCGGTTGTTGCTACTTAAATATGATGTGACTAACATATTTTATGATTGTTTCAACTAAAAGTCAGTTATATCAACGTTATTCAGTTGTGAATACCGATATTCAATTGCGACAACTTAATTGTAAGTGCTTCAACCTAATTTTAGTTACATCAACTGACTTTCAGTTGGAAATTGGCAAATTTGTTTTCTCTGTGTAGCAAAGTTCGATATATAAGAAACAAGTCGAGAAGGAGCTATAAAGGAAAAAGCTAGAATTCAAAATAGAATACTGAAGTTTAATACATAGAGAATAATTAGCGAAGAAACTTTAAACGATAAAGCAAGAATTAACCTTAAAGTCTATGTAAGTTAACATAATTTTATTGCCAGCCACTGCTATCCTAAACTTCCTAGCAATTATTAATTACATCACATTTTTTATAAAATGCTTCTTAACAAGTTTCCCATAACAGGAATAAATAAAAAAAAAATATTTTTTTAACATTATACATAATATCATAATTTATGAAATTTTAAATTTCCCAACTCATTAAAACCAATTAGTAAACAAATTATTAATATGATAAAAACTCACAAACATTAATACAAAAAGATAAGAAAAGACGCACTGCACTGGGACACAAAAGACAGACACATCAATAAATTATGTTTAAATATTGGATAAATAAATCTATGATGATAGTTTTATTTCCATAGACATTTAAATATTGTTAATCTAAACAACCAACAACTTAGACCAGGCAGCTAGCCAGTCAAGCAATGAAGCAAACATATGTCATAAAAATGTCAAACAATTAAGGTTTCAAATTACTAAATGATATGGAAGAAATGTTAAGAAAAAAAAATAACATAAAATATACATTTATGAATGCACATTTTTGTAAAAACATAAAAGAAAATTTATATGTACAGTTGCCGATAAAAGTTTACGTACGACTATATAGTAGATGTAATTCGTTAACGACAAAGTTAAATATTTTTGTACAAAGTGCGGTGTTTAATGGCGTGGCGAGTTGCCTTAATTAAATATTTATCACATTAAAACGGAATAAACCACAATCTCAAAAATGTACATTCTTATATAGTTTTGTATAGGCTATCGATTAAGTTTTTTTTTTTTTTGGAAAATTTTCAAACCCCGTTCTGAAATTTTCCATTTTTAAAAAAGTCAATTTATCAAAAATCCGGCCACTTGTTTTTTTTAATTTTTTTTTTAAGTTAAGATATTTGTCCATCCACACAAAAAAAATCAGAAACGCGTTCTTCGTTTTTTTTCGAGAAAATCGCATTTGCATTTTAAATTTCATAACAATTTTGTAATTTTCTTGTATTTTCTTGTTGCAAAAGAGCGTATGAGTAATATGTATGCATTTAATAATACTCATTCGCAACGTTAAAACAAGAAAATATAAGCAAATTACAAAATTGTTATGAAATTTAAAATTCAAATGCGATTTTCTCGAAAAAAAAACGAAAAATGCGTTTCTGAATTTGTGTGGATGGACAAACATCTAAACTTAAAACAAGTAAAAAAGTTTAATTCGGCCTTGCCGAATGCAGTGATACCCTCCACAATTTCAAAAAGATTATTGCAAAAAACTTTATTTAAAAGGAAATTACTTTTGAAAAAAAAAAATTTTTTTGAAAAAAAAATTTCCGCGAAAAAAATTTTGGTAAAAAAAAATCCGCGATTCCTTGTTTTGTCAAAAAAATATGTACGTACTTGTTAAAATATCATTTTGTGTTCAATTATGTTCACATATGTGAACCATAAGCCGAATTAAAACATTTTGTATTTTTAGGTTATGTTGAATGTACTGAAATTTTTGAGCTTACATTTTCGTTCATATTTTTGAACCGCTGAACCGATATCGCTCAAATGCAATACCAAACTTCTCGGGAGAACTTTCAATAAATATGTTAAGTTTCAGTCATCTCTGTGCAATATTTTGTCCGTGACAGCATTTTCCACAGACAGACAGACGGACATCGCTAGAATGTCTTAAAATCGATCGGGCATCATGAATATATATACTTTATGGGGTTCCAGACCGATTTTTCGACGAGTTACAAACGGAATAACAAACTTATATAACTTATATAAAAAATTAAAAAAAAAAAGTGGCCGGATTTTTGATAAATTGAATTTTTTAAAAAATGGAAAATTTCAGAATGGGTTCTGAAAATTTTCCTAAAAAAAAAAAAATTAATCGATAGCCCATTCAAAACTATATAAAAATGTGAATTTTTGAGATTGTGGTGCATTACGTTTTAATGTGATAAATATTTAATCAAGGCAACTCGCCACAAATTTGACCATTTTTCCAATATTTGACCACGCCTCCTAAGCCCAGTTTTTGAAAATTTAAAAACCAAAAACGCAATTTTCTTTGTTCCATATAGGGCTATCCAAACAACCTATTCAGAAATTTACGGGACACTTGTTTTTCCTGTGCTCGATTTTTTTTTTTTAAAGAAGCAACACTCAGGCAATGCTGCCTATCAATTACCAATGTAACCGTGAGCTTCTTTCGGAAAGGTATAGAAGAGAGATGAAAGATTTGAAAGATAGAAGGGCTTCAGTATGGCAACACTGTAATTGCGCGTGTTGATAATTTTGAGTACAGTTGTTGCATCGCCATCTGTTATTGGGTCTGGCGAATTATTTTTGAAGCTGTGTTTATAGCCATTATTTTATTATTTTACTTCGTTGACGTTTTTTTTAGTGCTATTTATCAACGAAGGAGGGTGCTGCGATAGATATTAGTCATAAATAGAAACTAATAAATATCTGAAAAAAATGTTGTTTTGCCTGAGCTGAGAATCGAACCCAGGCTTGCGAGTAGTCCAACGCGCTAACCACTAAGCCACAGCACCCTCACTGACACTTTTGACACTTTTTTAACAAGCTGGGCACCCTACTGGTAAAGTTAATTCGAGTATGTACGCTAAATTCAATGGTGCTAGCCGTTTTTCGAAGTAAGCGCTCGTATTCGCGATATTCGCGATTTAAAATTTTGATCATCAAGTACAATAAAAACGGTATTTTTAAACTTTTGCGATAATTTTTAAATTTAAAACCATTCAAGTCTGCTAAACTAGCATAACAAACCATAATACCGTAAATTTTTTTCGCGAAAAAGATTTTTTGGCCGCGAAAAATCTTTATTTTTTTGAAAAAATAGGTTAAGTTTGATTTTTAGTTTGATTTGAAATTACGACATCCATCTGGTTAAGCTAGTTCCTGTACACTAAATCCCAATGTAATATCTGTTTTTTCAAAGTTAGCGTATGTATTAGCGATATTCGCGATTAATATTTTTTTTTATTTTTAAGTAAAAAAAACGTTTTTAATATTATTTAGACAATTTCTGAATTTTTATCATTTAAACTCTATTGAATATACAAAAAAAAAATTATTCGTGAAAAAAATTTTTCGCGATATTTTTTTCGCGAAATTTTTTTTCCTAATTTTTTTATTTTGCTATTAATTACTTATGAAAATGTGTATTATACGACACACTGCAGACACAAAATTTTTCGAAAAAAAATTTTTCGCGAAAAAAAATGCATTTATTAAATTTATATTTAAAAACTATCCCAAAAGCATAAAAATTAATTTTTGTAGTACTTAAGCTTTACAACGTAAGAGAATTCAGCCACCTTGGTGGTCAAAGGAACTATCGCAGACAAGGCGAAGAGTCCAAGACCTCTTTAAAGAAGCAAGAAAGGTCAACAATGACGCAAATTGGAACTTATATAGAGAGGTATTGAAAGTTTTCAAAAAAATTATTCGGAAGTCGAAAAAGAGTAGCTGGGAAAAACTCTGCAGTGATGTAGAACACACTACAGAGGCAGCTAGACTCAGAAGAATTTTATCTAAAAAACCAATACCGCCTATTCTACTGAAGGGATTAGATGACACATGGACAGAGAATGCAACGGAAACATTGGATGTTCTTCTAAGAACTCATTTTCCAGGATGCAGTGAACAACCTTTATCGGAGACTCAACCTCACGGGCAAACAATTATTCCCCACAATCTGTTATCTGATGAGCGGATAAGGTGGGCAGTCGAATCGTTCGAGCCTTACAAATCGCCAGGGCCTGACGGCATTTTTCCGGCAATGCTTCAAAATACTGCTAGCGAAATAATTCCTTACTTAAAGGAAGTTTTTAAAGCGTGTTTAGAGCTTTGTTATATACCTAGATCATGGAGGAAATCTAAAGTAGTCTTCATACCGAAAAGCGGTAAAATAAATCACGCAACTGCAAAGGATTATCGTCCTATTAGTTTATCATCCTTCCTTCTGAAAACTTTGGAGAGAATTCTGGATCTTTATATAAGAGAGAACCTAGGTGGAAACTTTTTGTCGGCTACGCAACATGCTTATCAGCAGGGCAAATCGATAGAAACCGCTCTTCATTCCCTCGTGTACACTTTAGAGAGATCTCTGGAATATAGAGAATTTACCTTAGCCGCTTTTTTGGATATAGAAGGTGCATTTAACAATGTAAGCATGGATGCAATTGTAAACGCAATGGACAGGGCTGGCATAAATCCAACCATCAAAAGATGGATTGGCTGCCTGCTGTCTTGTAGAGAAGTTACAGCCGAATGGGGACTTGAAAGAGCCATAAGATATACAGCCAGGGGAACACCACAGGGAGGAGTATTATCGCCATTACTCTGGCTCTTGGTCGTGGATCCCATTCTCAAAAAAAATGGAGACGCAAGGAGCGGCAGTAGTTGCTTATGCTGATGACGTGGTAATAATGTCAACTGGAAAATTTTTGACCACGTTATCCGAGTTGCTAGAGCGATCACTGAAACAGTTACACACAGAAAACAAATTTGCTAATTTCCAACTGAAATTCAGTTGTTACAACAAAAAATCGGTGGATGCATTTGAATTAAGGTTGAAACAACTAAATATCGGTAGTTACAACAAAATGTTGTTATTACAACTGTCTTTTAATTGAAACAGCTATAAAATTCGTTAGCCACATCAAAATGTAGTAGCAGCAACCAAATTATGTGTTAATAGAACTGAAAAATTCGGTTAGAAATTTATTTTTCTCTGTGTATGGAATTGGGCTAATGAAAATGGTCTTAACGTTAATCCTCGGAAAACCGAGATGGTATTGTTTACACGAAAGAATAAGATCGAAAATTTTAGAAAAGTCAAGGTCAACGGGGTTGAAATCCCACTTTCAAATCATGCGAAATTTTTAGGAATTATTCTGGATAGTAAATTATCATGGAACCAAAATACCGATGAACGATTGAGAAAGGCGAATAATGCATATTATGCATGCAAGAAAATGTTCGGCAAGACATGGGGGCTTGAGCCAAGGATCACGTACTGGATCTATACTTCCATCGTAAGACCTATCTTACTTTACGGAGTTATGGTCTGGCACAGAGCGCTAGAGAGGGAGGTGACTCGTAGTAAGCTCCAAAAAGCCCAACGGCTTATGGGTCTGAGTATCACTGGTGCCCTAAGAACAACATCAGCTGCATCCATCGACACGATATTGAATCTGCTGCCAATTGACGTCTTTGCTAAGGGTGAGGCATATAAGGCATGCCTCAGACTCAAAGAGTCAAATTGGCTCAGACGCCGAAATTTTGGACACAGTAGCATGGACAATTTGGATAACGTTGTCACTGACTACAGGGTGCCCAAACTACTTTTCGATCGGAAATTTAAAGTTGAATTTCCGACTCGAGAATTTTGGTCGAACTGGCGTTGCGTTCCAAATGACGCTTTAAATATTTTCACAGACGGCTCCAAACAATCGACGGGAGTGGGAGCGGGATTTACTACGGACGTCTGTGATATTCGAAAATCTTTTAATCTACCTTTGAGCTGTAGCATATTCCAGGCTGAAATAGTTGCTATTAATAAGGCAGCCTTGCAGTTTCTTGGAGAATCGGAGAGAATAATAAACTTTTACATCGACAGCCAAGCTGCACTAAAAGCTCTAAGAGGCTTTTGTATTAAATCAAAAGTCGTTTTTGAGTGCTACGAGAATCTTCAGAAACTATCCAGCAACAACCTCGTCTCTCTAATATGGGTTCCAGGACATAAGGGAGTAGACGGGAACGAGAAGGCTGATGAGCTTGCAAAACTGGGCGCAGATGGGGTAGGGGATTTTGTTCATACCGATCCCCCAATGCAGTACTACAGATCGAGAAGTGATTGTCAGTGTATTTCCATGGCGAACAGGAAATGGCGAGAGTTAAGTACAAGCAGAATTACCAGAATAATCTGGCCGCGTTACGACCTTAAAAGAACTCGTTACCTACTTTCTCTTAACAGAAGAGAATATCGTTTACTCACGGGAGTGGTCACGGGACACTGCCTGATTGCTTTCCACGCAAGAACAATTGGACTCATCTCTGATTCCAATTGTAGAAGATGTGATGAACCGAATACGGATGAAACTGTTGAACATATCCTGTGCAAATGCCCCGCATTGGCCAGGCATCGCAAACAAATTTTAGGCAAAGCAGAACTCGAGAATCTGGAAGAAATCGCAGTCATGGACCTCATGCGAATTAAATTGTTTGCAACATGGACTAACGCGTTTTATCCTCGTCACTGAAGGAACATGTGGTATTGCTATGGACCAGCCGGTCTATGCGAGGAGTTCAAAATTTTGAGCTCCGCCACCCCTAACCTAACCTAACCTAAGCTTTACAATTCTAAATCGAGAATATTGCGAATACGAGCGCTAACTTCGAAAAACGGCTAGCACCATTGAATTCAGCGTACCCAAATTAGCTTTACCAGCAGGGTGCCCTGGTTGATAATTTTTGCACAGCGTTATTAACAAATTTTTCAAACAATTCAAACCAAAATTTATTTTTTTTTTAAATTCCATAGAAGAATACGTATTTTTTGACCTCCAATTTTTTTGATCACTAATTTTTTGTAAACAAAGAAAGTTTTTTTTAATTTTTTTCGTATCTTGTTACAGTTACCTTCTTAGGTGTACTAAAATAACAAACAATAAAATATTTCCTTTGTTTACAAAAAATTTGTGGTCAAAAGAATTGGGGGTCAAAAAAATGCGGAATTCTTCTACTGTAATTAAAAAATTTTAACCATTTTTTAAATTTTTAATGTTTGAACTTAAACAAAGCCAACTTAAAAATAGTTTTAAAAATTTTCTAAAAAAGGTCTTTCAATAATTTCAATTTTCAATGTGACCCACGTACCTCATTTAATATTTACTCAATCTGGACGACATTAAGCTTAAATTAAAGCTTGATACATTATATACACAACACAAAATTACGTTTTAAAAATTTTTTTGACCCTCGTAATATTTACTAATATTAATATTTATCGTCAAAAGAATTGGAGGTCAAAAAAATCGGATTTTTTCGACTGCATTTTAAAAATTCTGATTTTTGTTTAGGTCGTTGGAAAAATTATTTGATGAATGAATATGTATTATTGGACTATTTTTTAAATTTTTAATATTCGAGCTTTGAAAAAATCGACTCAATAGTATTAAGTATTAATAAATTTTCTAAAAAATGTCTTTCAATAATTTCAATTTCCATTTCGACCCTTGTAGCACGTTTATTATTCACTCAATCTTGGCGCCATTAAGCTTAAATTAAAGCTTGATAAATTACCTACATAGCACTTTTTAAAAAAGTACTAGTTTGATACTACACGCAAAAAAACACGTTAGTAGATTTACTAATTTTTTTTGCTAATGCTAGTTAGCTAACTTTTTGCAAATTTTTAGTTGAGATTAGCATGTTAGCAAAAAATTCTTGCAAACTTCATTTAGCACATTAGCAATTTTAAACAAACTTTGAACTAATTTCTTTTGCTAAATTTGAAATTGACTTGACAACATTTTTACAACATTTATTGCTAACATTATTTTCAGAAAACTTAAAATGGCGCTATCTCGGAAACTAAGCCAGATAGAGCAAAATGGAGGGCATTTTTGGTTCTTAGAAACTCCATACTTTGGTGGGTCCTCTTCACATGTGTGGACCCTAATGGGACCTAACTTTGGATCCAAAAAAGTTAGCATTCCCGAAAATTTTAAAATGCTCATATCTCGGTAAATATTGCCGACACAACAAAAAGTCCAAAAGAATTTTTGTAGCTGTCAACACGTAGAACAAGACCGCAAAATAACCAAAAGCTCTCCGAGTAATATTTTTGAAGTTATCGAGTTTTTTAATTCTCAAGACCCCAGTGATCCCCTAAAATCACGTATCTCAAAAACTAAGCAAGGTAGAGCGAAACGGACACAAATTTTGGATCAAAAACTATGACGATTTTTATGGAACCCAACTAGGTCTAGGCCCATCGGGGTCTGGACCTTTTGGGTCCGAACCCAATGGGGTCCTCAAATGTGTATGAAATAAGTTAAAAAAAAAAAAAAAATCAGTTAACGAATTATTTGCAAAACATTTTTGCTAACTTTAGCAAAAAAATTGTGGGTTCAAAATCAGCAAATTTTCCTGTAAGTTTACAAGCTTTTTTTGCTAACTTTACAGTTTTTTTTTTTTTGAGTGTACTGTTAACTTTGTCTTTAACGAATTACATATACTATGTAGTCGTCCGAAGACTTTTGTTGGCCACTGTATATCTATGAGTTCTGTATGGTTACAGTGCATCAGGTCCAGACCAGACAAACCATGCAACCAAGTTGAAGCAACAAACCAGACATTGAACCAAAACCAATCAACTGGTAATGACCGATATTTCTTCATTATCACTTTTTTTTATTTTTGAATAGCAAGGCTAATAAACATATAAAAAAAGACACATTTATGGTAATAAAAATAACACAGAGAAAAAAAATCGTATTTTAAAAATAAAAGAATTTTTTTTTTTTAATTTATGGCTTAAAGTAGGCAAACAAACAAAATGAAGTGTTGTAATAAATATTGTAAGATTAATAAAATATTATAGTACGAGTTTGAGGGTACAAACAAAAAATGAAACTAAAGGCGCCTGCTGTTGAATAGTAAAAAAACACAGAAAAAAACATGAAATTCATTGCATCAAAAGAAGTTTCAAGTAAAAAAGGCATATTAAAGTCATCAACATACTCGTCGTCATCATCATCATCATTTTGATCGTCATTAAACACTGTTGCCTCGCCATCATTGTCCTCATCATCACAAGCAGTAAAACTAATTAAACAGCCAATGGTGTCACAAGTGACACTTGGTTGTATGGTTAACTACAACTACTACTACCACTACTGCTGCTGCTTTTGATGGTGATATTCCTGCTATTGCCCGCAACTGCATACATGCACTATGGGTCAATAATGTTGATCCCGATAAATCAAAATATAGATTAACATGTGAAAAAGTTTAATTCGACCTTGCCGAATACATATGGCTCATTTACTAGAAGAGTGTCATATACCCTCCACAATGAAAAATATTTTTTTTAAATTAATTAAAGCAATTAATTTTGACAAAAATTTTTTTTTTTTAAAAAAACGAAAAAATCCTGTAAAAAATTTTTTTTTGGTGAAAAAAAATCCGCAAAAAAAATGTTGGTGAAAAAAAAAATTACGCGAAAAAAAATTGTTGGTGTAAAAAATATGCAACATTTTACGAAAAAAAAAAATTGTACTTGTTTCGTAAAATATACGAAAATTGACTTTATATTACGGAAAACAAATTAGTCCATACTTTCGTAAATTTACGAAGCATACGAACATATTTCTTAATCGTGAAAATGATTAATTTCCCTGCAGAAAAAGTGACCGGTACTTGATAGATTACTTGATATCTCACACGGACCTAAATACCCTATCACAAACTTAAAAAATATTCAAGTTTTTTCGAAACTTCGAAAATTTTATTATTATTGTAAAATTTATTTTCCAGAATTTTTAATAAAATTTTTTTATTTACAAAACAAAAAAAAAATTAAATGAAAAAAAAAAAATGTTTCATGTCCGTGATTATTTAAAAAAATTTTAGTTTGAAAATTTGTAAATCAGATTGTTGTTCAAATTCTAATTAATTTAAAAAAAAAAATAAAATTTGTTTTTTCTAAAATCACTTTTAATGATAGTTTAGGTTGTAAGTGGCTGCTGACGTTTTACGTCAACACACGTAGACTCTGAGGTCCACTGTGATACCACAGGACTGTAATAGGTTTCACTACTAGTCCCTGTCGTTAAACCAATTTGAGCTTCTTATGAAACTCCTGAAACCCCTTTTTAATTTGGACATACGACAAATCAGAAAGATCGTGCAGCTCCCTAGATCCTGGTGAAGTCTCTGACCAGAAAGTGCCGGGCAATGGCAGATAGTATCCAACTCCTCTCCGGCAAAAGTCATTCGACGGCACATTTAAATGCTCTGCGTTTTTTCCTATAAGACAGTGTCCGGTAATTATATCAACCACCGTCGAAATCTCTCCTTTTGGAAGCAATATAAGCTCACTTGTGCGCTTCTGATTAAGAGAAGGCCAGATCAGCCGTGTTGTCTCACACGTCCGTCCATTTGCCCATCTTTGTTAGTCTCCGTCGCGGAACAAAGCCATAGGTTTTGCTTGCAAGTTTTTAGAGATATACCAACACTTTTAATGATATTCTTAATTTTTTTTTTTAAATTTACAAAATTATATATTTTACTAACTTTCGTAATAAATATATCTAATATGTACGAATTTATTTTTGTAATTTACGAATTTATTTTGTATAATATAGAAAATTGTTTCGTAAAAACAAAAAAATATTTCGTAGAATGTAGTAAATTTTTGGTAAAAACTTATAATTTTTACGAAATAATTTCGTAAGCAAAACTACGAAACTTTTCGTACAATGTACGAAACATTTCGTTTATATAAGGTATGATTTTTTTCGGTGTATAGAAAACTCTTAGATTTTTCCTATAGAAAATCTCTCAGATTTTTTGTATAGAAGAAACAATACAAAAACAAAGAAATAATTTTTCTTAAAACAGTTGTCATATTTTTCCTACACACAGAAAAAAATAAAAAAAATATTTGAGTCAATTTTTAATACTATTGAGTAAAAAATTACTCAATTTTGCACCAGTAAACGATTTAATAGTATTGAGTAAATTTTTAATAAAAATTTATTAAATGTTTGAAAAAAAATTGATTAAATTTTTAATTGACACAATTAAAAATTTACTCAAAATTTATGTATTTATTTTTTTTTTAAGTTTAAAATTTTTTTATAAAAAAAAAAATACAAACTTTACCAAACATATTTATGTCTCAAAGACATAGGAAAATTTTATAAAGACGATTACAAACTTTCATATACATACATAAAAAACTATAAACTAAACGAGAATTCAAAAAACTATGAGTTTAAAAAAAATTAAAAAACTATTAAATTTTTATTAAATTATTACTTAAATTGTTTTTAAAATTTTTAAGTAAATTTTTAATTGCGTCAATTAAAAAATTACTCAATTTTTGTTTTTAAATTTAAACAAGTGATTACTCAAATTTGTTTCCTCCATATTTTTTTCTGTGCAGAAAAATTCGAAAATTATTTCTATAGGAAAATTCCAACATTTTACAAACGGAAAAATTCTGAAATCTTTCGTATGGAAAAATTCTCGTATTTTTGCTACAGATAAATTTTAATATTCCGAGACTTTTTCATTTAGAAAAATTCTAACGTTCCGAGACATTTTTCCTTAAGAAAAATTTCAAGATTCTTAGACATTTTTCATAGAAGAAAACTCTCATATAGAAAAATTCTCAGATTTTTCCTATCGAAAAAAATCTAAGGTTTATCCTATAGAAAAATTCGCAAATTATTCCTTTAGAAATTTTTTCAATTAAACAAAATTCTCACATTTTTATATAAAAAAATTTTAACATTCCAAAAAATGTTTCCTTTAGGAACATTTTAAGATTCTTAGAAATTTTTCGCAGAAAAATTTTTTCAGATTATTTCCTTTTCTTTTTCACTTTCTTATTTTCCTCTTCTTTTTTTGCCTTTCTTTTTTCTTTTCCTTTTTTTCTTTTTTCTTTCCCTTTTTTTCCTTTTTTTTTATTTTTTTTGCTGTTTTCCTTTTTTTATTTCGAATTCGGTTTGGGGGGGGGGAAATTTCCTTCCCCCCCGTGGATCCGCTCCAGCTTATTATGAAACGTTCTAAAGTTATAAAACAAATAACACTTGTTTTTAATGACTTTGTAGTTTGTTTTCTATATTAAAAATTAATGTAAGAAATTTAATTTGTTTAAGATTTAATGATATTTATTTTATCAGCAGTTAAAATTTAATGTTGCTGTCTGTTGAAACAAATGAAAAATCGAATGACTTTCAACTATTTTGTCACTTATTTTAAAAGAAAATTCTTTTTTATTTAGCTAAAAAATATTTGGTGTACGTAAATTTAAGAAATTCATTAAATAAAAGTGGATAGAAACAATTTTACTGCGCGTTTTAAAATTTTAACATTTTTTAAAGTTACGATTTTTTTACGATTTTTCACTAAAAAAAGCCTGTCAGCACTGTTGACAGGTGTCTTAAAGTGTGTGTGACCCCATAGTGCAACATTTAAAAGAAACAGAAGCTCTAGAATCGGTAAATTTTTTTTGTTGTTCTCTACAGTTCTTCTACTTCTGGTGTTTATGATGCAAATGACGAAGATAATGATGATTATGATGGTGATGATAAAAAAAGGGGTATAATATGCAAATCTAATGAAGAATAATGCTATGCATTCTGATATGAGATACAAGTTCATATTTAAAAACAACACTTTTATTCTTTAAATAACAAAAGAGATACAAGTTAATTTTTTTCATGTTGTTGTATTATTTCCATACTAAAACAACACCAAAAGCCATAACAGACTGCATGCTGACAAATTATGATTTATGTAGCTTTGTAGTCTGTGGGTATATTTAAATTTAAATATTTTTTTCTTCTTTTAACGGACACTTTTGTTTATGAGTTTATTTTTTTAGATGTATTTTTTTTAATTTTTTATCTTATTAGCTAAAATAAAAATTTAAAAAAACCAAGGGATTTGTCACATAATCTGGTGTGTATTTATATAATTTCCATTTTGTTACTTTGTTAATTTAGGAAACTTTTTTTTATTTTATTTTTAAAAAATGTTTTTTCAACAATGGGGTGTATCAAGAGACAAAAATGTTAAATACTTCAGCTAATTAGTAAGGTTGTTTTTTTGTGTATTTTTGTTTTTCGAAATGAGCTGATTTTATTCTTGGAAAGGCGCTTGAACATCAAACTGAATTATGTTTATAAATAATGTTTTTTTTTTTTTGTTAATTAAAAATAACCCAATATTTTTGGGAAAAAGTTTAATGAATTTATATTCATAACACGTTTTTGTTTGAAATTATGAGGAGTGGTTTAATTTAATAATTTTTTAGGATAAACCGATTTTAGAAGAGGTTAAAAAAAGTTTAAATTAATATACACAGACGAAAAAAAATATAACAAGTAATTAAATTAAATTCGACTCGGCCAAATCCATGAAGACCCTTCAAAATTTTCAAAATATTGTGAATTCTTATGAAAATACTTAATTAGTGATTATAAAAATTTTAACGGAAATAGATTAATTTAAAGTAAAAGAACACTTTATACAGTCGAACTCGGTTATAACGAACTCGGCTATAACGAATTCTCGGTTATAACGAACTAATTCTAAAGTCCCGACGTTTTGGTAACAATTTTCACACAAAATACCTCTTTTATAGCGAACTCGGTTATAACGAATCCTCGGTTAAAACGAACTACTTATTATGGTCCCACGAACACAATTTCATGTATATTTACCTTTTTATAACGAACTCCCATAAATATTTTTACATTTGCAGCAATTATGTTTACCAAACTCTCAAAAGGTTAGAAATTATTGGTTAATATTATAATTTTGATATTTGTTTTACATTTTTAATGTTTTCTTCTCAATGAGTAGTTTACTTTAAAAAAACCTCAAATAAAACAAAATTGAAACTTTTTTTTTTTGAAAATAAAACAAGGTTGATATAAAATATACCCCGCTTATAACGTACTATTTTTACTGATCCCTCGGAGTTCGTTATAACCGGGGGTCTACTGCGTAACTCAAATCGAAACGAAAATCGATTCGAACGGAATTTTTATTTCTAAAATAATGTAATAAAAAATATTTTTATTCAAGAAAAATTACTTGGAACTTGTAAGCGCTTCTCCAGACAATGTAAAAAGAGAAAAATTTACATACACGGCTGTGTTGTTTTTGAATGGTTAAAAATTTCTAAATTCGAACGCTTTCTTTCGATTCGAATAACGCAGTATTTCCCCCGGGTTTGACTGTAGTAATTTAAAAAAAAAATTTAGTGTTAATTTTGAATTTAAAAAAATTGTTTGAATGTACCCATTTTTTTTTAGTGTAAACCTTTTTTAGTGACAAACTGACGAGGAAAATAAAAAACAAGTAGAAAAGATGAATTCGACTTGGCCGAATCTATGAATACCCTCCATAATGCCCTTTTAAGGCTGGCTTACTCAATGCTCTGTTATAAAATAACTCTCCGTTAAATTTAACTTTTTCATACAAATTTTGACATAAGGCTCCGTTAAATCGGCAGTTAGCAGCTAAATTTTGAATTATCCGCCCTAAATATGTTTTAAAAACTACTTTATATGTTCCAAAAATTTTATTTTCTCAAATTTATATTTAAGAAATTTTCAAATACATTTAAAAATTTTTATTAGAGAAGTGATAGTAAATTTTCCAACGTGAAAAAATAACATTTTTGATTAGTTTTTATTTTGTGTAAAAAAACTTTTTTTTAAGTAATTTTTGAAAAAAAAAAAAACTTTACTAAATTTTTTTTTGAGTGTAAAATTTTTTTGAGTGTAAAATTTTTTTGAGTGTAAAATTTTTTTGAGTGTAAAATTTTTTTTTGAGTGTATTTTTTTTTAGTGTAAAAATATTTTTGAGTGACAAAAATACGTTGTAAAATATTTTTTGACTTACTAATGTTTTTAAAACATGTTTAACGGGTTTTCAACTCATGAATTTAAGGTGAAACTAATCTGAAATTCACGGTTTTGCTAATAACTTTTGAACCACTGGACCGATTTGGCTGAAATTCAAATCGAACCAGGCCCGGGGAACGACAAATATAAATACCAAGCTTCAGCATCCTCAGAATTGCCTTTCGAAAGTTAGCGTGTGTTATATCTCGTAAATTCACAAAAAACCCTTGCCGAAATTCAGTCTTTTGCTCATAACTTTTGAACCACTGGACCGATTTCGCTGGATTGGAATACCAACCTGACCAGTTAAATGCCCAACATATGTGCCAAACTTCAGGAGCCTCCGTAATGTCTTTTAAAAGTTAGCGTGTTTTCAACAGACAGACAGACAGACGGACAGGTGGACGGACGGACGGACATCGCTAGATCGTCTTAAAATCGATCGAGGATCATGAATATTATATACCTTATGGGGTATTAGACCAATATTTCGATCTGTTACAAACGGAGCACTACACTGAAAAAAATTTTTACCATTTTTAAAGCATGTTGAACTTAATTTAAAAAAAGAAGGGTATGCGAGGGCTCCAAAGATATTAATTCTTCTTCCAAGTATATTTTTTCCTAAAACATAGTAATGCATTTACTTAAATATATCTTAAAAGTAAGTAAAATTGTACTTATTATAAGTTTAATTGTTTTTATCCAGAGGAAAAATATTTTTTTAAAATAAGTAAAAATTTCCTTAAACTTACGGATTCTCTGGACCCTATGGAGTCCCAATGTGAGGACCCTACGGGCCCCCAATATATGGGGTCCGCCCATGAGTAGGTTAGGTTAGGTTAGGTTGTAAGTGGCTGCTGACGTTTTACGTCAACACACGTAGACTCTGAGGTCCATTGTGATACCACGGGATCGTAATAGGTTTCCCTACTAGTCCCTGTCGTTAAACCAGTTTGAGCTTCTTATGAAACTCCTTAGATGTTGTATTTTGACATCCGACAAATCAGAAAGATCGTACAGCTCCCTAGATCCCAGTGAAGCAAGTCGCTGACCAGAAAGTGCCGGGCAATGGCAAATAAAGTGTTCGATAGTTTCCAACTCCTCTTCATCCATGCAACTTCGGCAAAAGTCATTCGACGGCACATTTAACCGCTCTGCGTGCTTCCCTATAAGACAGTGTCCGGTAATTATAGAAACCACCGTCGAAATCTCTCCTCTTGGAAGCGATATCAGCTCACTTGTGCGCCCCTGATTAAGAGAAGGCCAAATCAGTCGTGTTGTCTTACACGTCCATCCATTAGCCCATCTTTGATTAGTCTCCGTCGCAGAACAAAGCCGTAGGTTTTGCTTGCAAGTTTCTAGAGGCATACCAACACATTCCAATTCTGTTGGAACCTGTAAGGTAGTTCCTAGTCTTGCAAGCTCATCGGCTTTGCAATTCCCTGGAATGTCTCTGTGCCCTGGGACCCATATGAGTCGTATGTTAAACTGCTTGGCCATCTCATTTAAAGACGTGCGGCAGTTAAGGGCAGATCTTGTTTTCAGAAACATTGAATCCAGGGACTTGACCGCGGCTTGACTGTCAGTATAGATGTTGACTGCGGTTGTAGACAAGACATTGCAGCTCAACCAGTCAGCCACTTCCTTTATTGCCAGCATCTCTGCCTGGTAAACACTGCAATGATCTGGCAATCTACGAGCCAGGCTCAATCCAAGCTCTTCCGAATAGACCCCAAAGCCCACTTGTTCGTGCAGCCTCGATCCATCTGTGTAAAAATTTATGGTAGCTCCACTACCCGGAGTATCCCCCATCCAAGACTCCCTGGATGGTATCATAGTGGTAAAGTGGCGCTCAAAGAGGCTCAAAGAGGGAGCACAGTCCACATTTTGTGGTATTGTTATCTTTTTCAAGATCGCGCTATGGCCACAATCACTGCTCCTCCATTGCAGCGTGCTATTAAGTCGAATTGCCGACGCAGCCGCATACTGCCTACCCAATATGTCCAAGGGTATCAGGTGAAGGAGGATTTCTAATGCAGCCGTAGGTGTAGTACGAAGAGCACCAGTTATGCACATTGACGCCATTCTTTGTACCTTCGTGATAAAGACAAAGTTCGCTTTTGTTTCCAAAGCAGGCCACCAGACAATGATTCCATACAGCAAAATTGGACGCACCACTGATGTATAGATCCAATGAACGACTTGAGGGCTAAAACCCCATCGTTTTCCAATGGCCCTTTTACAGGAATACAAAGCAATCGTTGCTTTTCTCACCCGTTCCTCAATATTACGCCTGAAATTCAGCTTCCTATCTAGAAATACTCCAAGATACTTGGCTCCATCTGAGAAGGTGATTTCAGTACCGTCCAGAGAAATAGGATCAAAAGCAGGAATCTTATTTTTCCTTGTAAACAAAACAAGCTCTGTTTTACTGGGATTAACTCCTAGACCACAGTCTCTTGCCCATTTAGACAGATCTTTCAGAGAACTCTGAAGAATGTCCCGCAATGTTGGCAGATGCTTCCCCTTTACCGCTATCGCGACATCGTCAGCATATGCGATAACATGACAACCACGTGCTTCTAGAGATAGTAGCATTGAATTCAGTGCCAGGTTCCAAAGAAGCGGCGAAAGAACACCTCCTTGTGGTGTGCCCCTATTGACAAATCGAGATATGACGGACGCTCCCAATTCAGACGTTATACGTCTATTGGCAAGTAGGTTTTCCACCATTAAAACGATTTCACGCTTTACTCCCAGACCAGACAATGCCAATATTATCGATTCTGGAATGACATTATTAAAAGCCCCCTCAATATCAAGAAAGGCCACCATAGTGTACTCCTTTACCGAAAGCGATCTCTCGATGGTACCAACGAGCTCATGAAGAGCTGTTTCCGTTGATCGTCCCTTGCTGTATGCATGTTGCTTTGTCGAAAGCAACCTCGGGTCAATCACTCTACGCAAATATGAGTCTATCATTCGTTCCATTGTCTTTAACAAAAAAGAAGACAGACTAATTGGTCTGAAATCCTTCGGAGCTGTGTGGGAACTTTTCCCAGCCTTCGGGATAAATACGACTCTGGTATCCCTCCATTTTAAAGGAATATACGACCAGTTGATGCATGCTGTGTATAGATTATACAGCAACGGGGCTATATAGTCCAACACTTGCTGCAACTCAGCCGGGATTATACCATCAGGTCCCGGGGATTTATAGGGCCTGAAGCTTTTTATCGCCCAGATTAATGTTGGCATATTTATTATTTCCGAAGCAATTTCAGATGCTTGGGCGTCAGAACGTTCCAAAGCTTGAAACGGCGTCATGGAATTGCCTGGAAAATGCGTGTTTAAAAGGAGATCCAGCGACTCTCCACTGGAGGAAGACCACACCCCATTAGGATCTTTCAGGTATCCTAGGGTGCAAGGAGAAGAAGCCAGAACCTTGCGCAGCCTGGATGCCTCAGAAACGTCTTCTATGTTTCCACAGAAGTTTTTCCAAGAATCACATTTTGCATTTCTGATCATCTTTTTATAACTCTTAAGTTGCAGCCTGTATGCAGACCAGTCCTCGTCCGCTCTTGAAAATTTAGCCTTATTAAAGAGCTTTCTGCAGGAATCTCTGCTCGTCTGCAACTCATTTGACCACCAAGGTGGCTTTTTTTTTCCTCTAGGCTTTGCAGAAGGGCAAGACGCATCCAGGCACCTATTACAAACATTTGTTATATGGTCAACCAGACAGTCAATTTCCGCTAAACTATGCGGTTCAGATAGGGGTACTTCATCCAAAAGCAAAGAAAAAGTCTCCCTATATTTCACCCAGTTTGTTCTTCTCAGATTTCTAGAGACTGTCTCAACCGGGGCACGCTCCCTGAGTAAAAACTCAATGTAGCGATGATCTGAGAAAGAATGCTCTTCCAAAACTCTCCAGTCATCAATTCTGTCAGACAATGTATCTGATACAAGTGTTACGTCAAGAACCTCTTGCCGCGTACTTGTAACGAAAGTTGGTTCACTACCCTTGTTACAAATATACAGGTTAGTGCTTAACAAAAACTCCAAAAGTGATTCGCCTCTATCATTTGTGTCTGTACTACCCCATATCGAATGATGTGCATTAGCATCACAGCACACTAGTAACTGGTGTCCCCTAGATTCAGACTCCCGAATCAGACCGCCAACCTTCTCCGGGGGTATTGGCCCCGGATTAGGAAAATACGCAGAGGCGAGCCAAATAGATTTCCCATGAAGCTCTAAGCTAGCCGCTGTAACATCCATATCACTAAAAGTTGATAAAAAGAATATATTTAAGCCATTTTTCGCCAAGATGCAGGCTCTTGGTGAGCCCTCACCTTTGGCAACCATCAACTTAAACCCAGGGGTCTTCAATCCGCAAACCCTGCCACCCCGCACCCAGGGCTCTTGGATAAAAACCAAGTCAACTGCTCCTGTCGTCAGGCGCAGCAATAGTGCAGCTGAGGCTGCCTTACAGTGATGGAGGTTTATTTGTAGGAACCGCAACATCTTGCTTTTTTTCCACCATCCTTTCCACCACCGTGTTATTGGCTTCATCCTCCGTGTTATCATAGAGGTCGTATTCGTCCCCAGATTCGGTTTCGAATAAGCCAGATATGTGTCCCATCTGTTCTGAATCGGAGGCAACAGAACTCTCCGAATTCCTCACTGCATGGGCCTCGTCCTGAATGTCACCCATAGTGGCATCAGCTTTATCCTCCGTGCCATCACAGAGGTCGCATTCGTTACCAGATTCGGTTTCGAAAATGCCAGATGCATCTCCCATCAGCCTAGAATCGGTCAGCTGAATATCAACCTTTTCCAGATTCTCCTCCCCAGCCGACTCTGCCACTGGCTTGTCTGCTTCCAAAATAGGCTTCTGGTCGCCCTTGTAGACATTGACTCTTATATGAAAAAAAGCCAAATCTAATAATGCCGTCAGTCCTGGCTAAAAGCGGAAGCGATTCCTCATTAACCAAGACCACTGCTTGACGACGAGCGCCCTCCATCTCACCCAATCTGGCAATTTGCCAATTCTGAGTTGGAAGGTCAGGATTGCAGACTTTTATCATCTTTAGAATCACCGCAGTGTCACTTGTAGCCATTGGGATCCATGCATGAGCTCTGGGTTGCGAGGGGATATCATGTTTTTCCACAACGTCCAGTCTGGCTCCAGGCCATAACTCTCCCACTTGGCTAATGGCAACCTTAAACACGGCTGCGGATCTTTCGTTTCCAAAAGCAACGAGTTTTACTCGCCCCTGATACCAACCTGCGTTGACAGTAGTAGGGAGAAAATCAGGCATACTCTCAAGAAGCCTATAGTAGATTTCATTTAGTTTAGTTTCAACTAAACTCCACTTGTCCCTTGGAATACTACAATCCCCATTTTGCCTGTTTATCACAGCCCTAACGAAGTTACCTTTCACCACTTCACTAAAAGACTGAGTCCAGACGTTGCCGGTCACCTTAGATCTTTTAGGTAAAGGTTTCTCGTCGGGCGAGCGCAACCTTTTACCAGACTTCGATGACGAGGCCGAAACAGCGCTCTGTTTGTCAGATGCGCGCATTGCCGAAAGTTTGTCCTGTTCTTCAATGACTCCTTTCGCCCATGATAGCGACGCACTCTCACGTTCGGAGAGCTTCGTTCCATCGAGTTGGCTTAGTCTGTTAATTATTTTCAAACAAAGCCTTCTCTGGTTGTGCCTGACCTTTGATGGCTTAAGTTTCTTTTTCTTTTTACCACCAATATTAGGCTGAGCACCCCTACCAGAATCAAGGCCGGACTTCAAGGTCGCAACCCTAAGACCAGTGCTAGGACCAGCACCAGTCGGTGAGGCAGAGCCTCGAACTAAATCGGTATCATTTGTGTCCATATTTTCATTTTCCTTGATGTGGTAATGAAAATATCACAAAAATACCTATTACGAACAAACCTATTACGAACAATTTTAGTAATTCAATTTATAGCACGGAGTTAAAATAAAACACGTCCACACTCGTCAACAGTTGAACGAGTATATGCGTACACTATTATAGGGTCACTATTGATTTTGATCCAAAATTTTGGTCAGAATCGCTCTATCTGGCTTAGTTTTCGAGATCTGGAAATGGGGTCTTGAGAAATTTGATCATGAAATAACTCGAAAACTATAACTCGGAGAGCTTTCGGGTCTTCGGCGGTCATATTCTACAAGTTAAGGACTACAAAAATGCCTTTAGAATTTTTTTCGTATCAGCAGTATTTGCAGAGTTATAGGCATTTGAAAATTCCGCGAAAATCGAAATTTGGATTTAAAGTTAGGGTCTCATGGGGTCTCCAGATGGGGCCCCCAGATGGGGTCCCCAAAATACCTCAAGTATTTTTTTCTTAAGTTAAGTCAATTCTTTCTTAAAATGATGAAGATATGGATTCAAATTAAGTCAATGAAATCAATAAAATAAAGGTTACTTTTTTCTTAACTTAAAACAAAAATTGATTAAATTAAAGAAAATGCGTTTTGGAATTAAAGATTAGTACTTATTTGATTCAATGTCTTGAAAATGTCTATACTATTTTTAAGTAAGTTACGTACTTGTTTATTTTTTTTGCACACACTTTAATTTTTTTTTTCTTTTAAGTTAAACAAAATTTTTTACTAAACCCTTTTTTTCTTAAATGCAATCAATTCGCCATAAATGTAAAGAATATTTAACTTAATTTAAAACAAGTAGAAAAGTTAAATTCGACTTGGCCGAATCTATGAATACCCTCCACAATGCCCTTTTTAAGTGATAGTAAATTTTCTAACGTGAAAAAAATAACATTTTTGGTTAGAAATATTTTACTTTCTGTAAAAAAACTATTTTTTATTAATTTTTGAAAAAAAAAATTACTAATTTTTTTTTGAGTGTAAATTTTTTTTGAGTGTATTTTTTTTTTGTTTTAGTGTAAAAAAACTTTTTTTGTTAATTTTTGAAAAATAAAAAAGAACAATTTACCATTTTTTTTTTTTGAGTGTAAAATTTTTTTTTAAGTGTAAACTTTTTTTTGGTTAGAAATATTTTATTTTCTGTAAAAAAACTTTTTTTTATTAATTTTGAAAAAAAAAAAATACTAATTTTTTTTTTTGAGTGTAAAATTTTTTTTGAGTGTATTTTTTTTTTGTTGTAGTGTAAAAAAACTTTTTTTGTTAATTTTTGAAAAATAAAAAAGAATAATTTACCAATTTTTTTTTTGAGTGTAAAATTTTTTTTTAAGTGTAAACTTTTTTTTGGTTAGAAATATTTTATTTTCTGTAAAAAAACTTTTTTTTATTAATTTTTGAAAAAAAAAAAAAAAATACTATTTTTTTTTTTTTTAGTGTAAACTTTTTTTTTAAGTGTATTTTTTTTTTTTGGTTTAGTGTAAAAATATTTTTGTGTGACAAAAATACCTTTTAAAATATTTTCTGACTTACAAATGTTTTTAAAACATGTTTAACGGGTTTTCAACACGTGAATTTAAGGTGAACTAATCTGAAATTTACGGTTTTGCTAATAACTTTTGAACCGCCGGACCGATTTGGCTGAAATTTAAAACGAACCGGACCAGAGGAACGGTAAATGTATATGCCACACTTCAGCACCCTCAGAATTGCCGTTCGAAAGTTACAGTGTGTTTTATCTCGTAAATTCCAGAAAATCCCTTGCCGAAATTCACTCACTTGCTTATAACTTTTGAACCACTGGACCGATATCGCTGGATTGCAATACCAACCTGACCAGGTAAATTTCCAACATATATGCTAAACTTCAGGAGCCTCCGTAAAGTCTTTCAAAAGTTAGCGTGTTTTCAACAGACAGACAGACGGACAGACGGACGGACGGACGGACGGACGGACGGACATCGCTAGATCGTCTTAAAATCGATCGAGGATCATGAATATATATACTTTATGGGGTCCTAGACCAATATTTCGAGGTGTTACAAACGGAATGACAAACTTATATATACCCTCTATCACTAGAGTGGAGGGTATAAAAACAAATTAAGGAAAACTTTTGTGCTTTTTTAAGTATTTGTATGTACTATCTTTAAGTTTATTTTCTTTGTTTTAAGTAAAACCACCTTATATTAAGATAAGTTGAAGTAACTTATAAAAAAAATTGTGTACTTAAATTAATAACAGTGTTTATTTAATTTCAGTATAGTTATTTTTTTCAGTGTAGAGTGGAGGGTATAAAAACGTATATGCCAAACTTCAGACCACCGACAGTTGTCTTTCTGAACTTAGCGTGTTTTTTTCAGACGGACGGATATAGCTACACAGAAAAAGGACATAACTAAAATTTAGGAAAAAATTTCTTCGAAAATAGTTCATGAATTTTCCTAAAATTTAGTTAAATTTAACTAAAAAATTATACATTTTTTTAACTTTGAGAAAAAAATTTTAGTTCATTTACTTAAAAATAGTTCATAGTTTTCTTTACATAGAATTTTTTAACATAAGAAAACAAATTCTTATTGCCAAAAAAATTTGCCCTTTATCTAAGAAACATATCATTATTTTTAAGATATGTTTCTTAAAAATGTGTGCAAAAAATATGTTTCTTAAACATGTGTCCAATTAAGTTCAAGTTTAGTTAAAATTTCCTAAAAAAACTTCATCGTATTTCTCTTCTTAGAATTGAGAAAGTCTACTTCTAAGAATTTAGTTAATACCTTCTTAGAATTTAGTTAATATCTCTGTAAATTTAGTTAAAAATTCCAAATGTCGATATCTCGAAAACTAAGCGACATAAAGCGAAACAGATTAAATTTTTCAAAGAAAGACTACAAAGAAAAATATGGAGTAGCCTATCTCTGTCGGCGTCTCAAGACCCTAATATCGGATCTAAAATTTTAAATTCGCGAGATTTTATATATGCACATCTCTTGGTAAATACTGCCGACACGAGAAAAAGTCCAACGGCATTTTTTTAGCTCTTGACCGAAACCCCTGTAAGTAATATTTCTTGATTTATACAGTTTCTAAGATTCACAATATCAGACCCCTAATTCGCGTATCTAACAAACTAAGCAAGGTAGAGCGAAACGGACACAAGTTTTGGGTCAAAGTCTATAAGGACCCTTAAAGGGCCCAATGGGGTCTCGAGTTAACAGGGGCTGGACCCATGGGGTTTGAACCCAATGGCGTCTAGATACAATAAATATATAATAAAATCTTCTTAATTTCTATTAAAAATTTCCAAAAAAAAAAAAAAAAATTTTTTTGTGAAAAATATTACCGTTTTTTCTCAAAATTTAGTTTATTTTCCTATTTTTTTGTTCACTTTTTTTTGAGTGTAAACGACTTAAAATCGATCAAGGATCATGAATGTATGCTCTTAGGGGTCTTATACCTATAGTTAGAGGTGTCACGAACAGAATGACAATCTTTTATATACTCTCTATCACTAGAGTGGAGGTTATAAAAATAATAACAAAATTATAATGTCAAATGCCAAGCAGTTTGACATTAAACTTATAAGCTTAGAGAAATTTCAGGTAAATGCAAATCCTGAGAGCTTACAAGAGAATTTCGTAAAAGGTTTCTATGGAACTGGTATTTGGTGAAAGGGCTTAGAAATTTTCAAACACCAACTATGGTTTTTTCCCGTAATGTGACTTAACAAATACGTCAGATGAATCGACCTACATATTTTTGTTATTTTGGATTAACTAGTGGTAGGTAGTACCTACCACCTACTAGGTACTCACTTATATTTATATAAAAAAAATCACCTTGATTTTAAGATTTAAACACTTACCTAAAAAGAAAAAGAAAATAAATTGATTAATAAAATTTTAAAAATTAATAATTAACTACACAGTAAAAAGTTTTGGGTTATATGTAAAACCTAGCGGAGCACATTTTAAACTACTTTGGAATTAAACTCAAAGTTAAATCCGAAATGGGTTATATGCTAAACCACAGAGGGATTAAAAATTTGATTATCTTTATGTCATTTTTTTTAGTTTTATTTTGATGCCAAAAAATAATTAAATTTCTCTCTTGAAAAACTTATAAAAAATAAACGCCAAACGTCATCAAAAAATTGTATTACATCAAGTTTAAGATAAACACTATAAACAAGGAATAAACAAGGAATTGAAAACAGCTGTCATATTGAGTGAACAAAAAATGCTTATTCATTCAATGAAAGTGAGAAAAGAGGTTAGCAATGTACACAAAAGAAAAATCTTTATATTATCAAAATTTTTGATCCAGAAAGTGAAGATTTTACTCCGACCGAAATATAAATATCAAGTAAGTATTGACTACAAACGTTTATCAATCATTTTAATTGATTTTTGGTTAACTTTACTTTTAGGCCAGCTGAATCTTGAAGCAGAAGGCAGAGAGATGGAATTTTTAGATCACGACGGTGCATACCCCCAGGAATAATTTCTTAATATAGAAGCAGTAGTAGTTTATTTTATGCAGAGTTGTGCTGAGTTTGGGTGACAAATCAACAGTCCTCTGGATTTTAACTTTATTCATGTATTTGGTCTGTATTTGTATTTAACACACAAAAATATTAAAAACATAACCTTACATTTGTTTTATTTATTTTTGGAGAAATTTAAGTCCTGCCTTGTTCAAATAAACACCTGTTTAGGTGTAAAATTATTTCCATATTTTGGTTTTATTATAACACCCAAAAATAAATTCGAAATCCATTCTCTCACTCTCTCTTTATCTCTTTAAAGGTAAACTTTTTATGGAATAAATTAAATTATTTTTGGCATTGTTATATATACACACCAGCTAGGAATTAAAATTAACACAAAACTTTTTACTGTGTACATTATTTTCAGATGCAATTCGTTAAAAATCAATAAAGCGAATTCCACTTTGAAATTTGACGATTACATTTGAAATTCGAAGATTTGACTGAATTTTATTTAGTCCATATTAATTATTTTTGTTAAAAATTAAGGATTTATTTAAAATTTTAAAGATTTTGTATATGAATTTTGGACCCTTCATTTGAAATCCGAAAATTCATAAACTTTATTTAAAATACATTAATTAAAATTCAAAACATACACTCTTGATATTTTGAAGCTAGGATCATACAGCAAAAAACAACTTTAAACAAAAAATAGTTTTTGGAAAATTTAATTCTTATGATACAAACATTTTTTTTTTAAATTCAATTTTATTGTTTAAATTATTCTAAACACAGAGTTTTTGTTTTATTTAATTGCTTACTTTAACACAATTAAATAAAACAATGACAAAGGGGGGGGGGGGGGGGGGGCACTAGAGAAAAAATTTTACAAATCAAGTCTCTTATCCTGATTCTGCTATTATCCGGAATTTAATAGTAACGTCATGACGCGTCAATGAATCTAATTGACAAAAATTATTTGTATTTTTTTTTTTAAATAAGAAAAAAATATATATCCTCAAAAAAAACCTTGTAAAATCACAAGAAAAGTTTGTAACTTTTTTGTGCGCTACCTCCTATTTGACAAAAATTCCTTGTTATTTTTCAAGCTTTTTAGCAATAGTTTTGTAATTTTACAAGCTTTTTACCAAAAAAATTGTAAATTTACAAAAAAAAAATTGTAAATTTACAATTTTTTTGACACGATAAAACTTACAAGAAGGTTTCGCGATTTTACTAGATTTTTTGCTACCTCCTACTTTACGAGAATTCCTGGTAAAAATTACGAGCTTTTTTATAAGATTTTAGCCAATAAAATTGTAAAGTTTCAACTTTTTTGACGAGATAAAATTTACAAGAAATTCTCTTAAATTAACTAAATTTTTTTTTGTAAAAAAATCTTAGAAATTTGTAAAATTACAAGAAAAACTGTAAAATTACAAAAAAAAAATGCAAATTTCGGTGGGAGACAACCTTCCTGGATCCAACTGCAAGACTTTGAACTTCTTTTGACATAAAAAAGTTTCGTTTGCTAAGCAAAAGTACAAAAAACCTATAGAAAATGGCGGACGGACGGACGGACGGACAGACGGACATCGCTAGAATGTCTTAGAATGGATCACTGATCAATAATATATATACTTTATGGGGTCCTACACCGATATTTCGATGCGTTACACACGGAATGACAAAGTGAGTATACCCCCATACTGTGGTTGGAGGGTATAAAAAAATGATTTTTCAAACTTTACCAAATATACTTATGTCTTCAAGACAAAGGAAAATTTTATAAAGATGATTTCAAACTTTCATATACATGGACAAAAAACTATAAACTAAATGAGAATCCAAAACACCAAGAGAATAAAAAAAATAAAAAAAAAGTATTAAATTTGTATTAAATTATTTACTCAAATTTAATTTTCAATTTTTGAGTAAATTTTTAATTACGTTAATTAAAAAATTACTCAAATTTGTTTTAAAAATTTAAACAAGTGATTACTCAAACTGTTTTTCTCAATATTATTTTCTGTGCAGATTCTTAATTTTTGTGTAAGATAAAAAAAAATTCTTTTTTTTTCATATTTTAAAATTTTATAAGAAACTTACGCCTTTTTATACCCTTCACTCTAGTGATAGAGGGTATATATAAGTTTGTCATTCCGTTTGTAACACATCGAAATATTGGTCTAGGACCCCATAAAGTATATATATTCATGATCCTTGATCGATTTTAAGTCGATCTAGCGATGTCCGTCCGTCCGTCCGTCCGTCCGTCCGTCTGTCTGTCTGTCCGTTGAAAACACGCTAACTTTTGAAAGACCTCACGGAGGCTCCTGAAGTTTGACATATATGTTCTTCATTTACCGGGTCAGGTTGGTATTGCAATCCAGCGAAATCGGTCCAGTGGTTCAAAAGTTATGAGCAAAATAGTAAATTTCGGGAAGGGTATTTTTCGAATTTACAAGATTAAAACCACTATAACTTTCGAAAGACAATTCTGAGGGGACTAAAGCTTAGCATATATATTTGTTGTTCCCCAAGGCTGTTTGGTTTTGAATTTCAGCAAAATGGGTTCAGTGGTTCAAAAGTTATAAGCAATGCACTGAATTTCAGATTTGTTTCACCTTAAACTGTTGAAAACTCGTTAAACAAGTTTTAATAGCATGGTGAAATACCAGTTTTGTAAAACTTGTTGTTGTTTGTTTTCTTGTCGTGGGGTGCAGTTTAGTTGTTAGACAAGTAAATATTTGTTATTGTTTTGTTATTGTTAGTGTAACTGTATGTAACGGGAAAAAATCAAATAAAGTATGTGTATGATTGAATGTTAATTTGTTTTTGGTTTTTAAAGAAAAGGATGGTAATATAAAAAGAGGAAAATATGTGAAATAGTTTTTTTTTTGTATTACATATATGTAGGTATAAAACAACAAAAATATTTTACAAAGTAATTTGTTACTCAAAGAATTTGTACACTAAAAAAATTTACACTCCAAAAAAAATTTACACTCAAAAAAAAAATGTTACACTCAAAAAAAAAAATTACACATTATTATTTTTTTGAATGAAATGGCAGACTCAAAAAAATGTTGACAGTCAAAAAAATTGTACACTCAAAAAAATTTGATTGATTAAAAGAAAGTTTGACTCAAAATAATATACATATTTCTAATAAAAAATTTGTAATGCAATGTTTTTAATTTTTTTTTATAAAATTACTATCAGATAACATTGTGGAGGGTATTCATAGATTCGACCAAGTCGAATTAAATTTTTCTATTTGTTTAAAGTGTGAATTGTATCAGATGCTGATACATTTTTACAAAGAAGATTATCAGAATCTGTATATGACAATTTCCAGTTAAGACAGTTTTTGTTATAGAAAAAGTCAAAGACTCTTAATCATATTTCCAAAGAAAAACGTTTCTCGGGAAAAAGTCACTTTAGAAAATAATTCTATAAACATATTCATAAAATACTTTTCCAAAAGAAAAGACTCCGACTGTAGACATTTTGACAGAATCTGAGATATTTCTAGTCTAGCACATTTTCTCAGATTCTGAAACATTCTACACAAAAAGTTTTAGATTCTGAGAAAATCTTCGCTTTTTTATAAGAAAAATAATTCAGATTGTGAGACATTTTTAAAAAGAAAACAGCATAAAAAAGTCTTAGATTCTAAAACCTTTTTCCTAAAGAAAAACTCTCGGATTCTGAGAAAATTTTCGTAAAGAAAAAGTCTTAGATTCTTATTGTTAGACATTTTTCCTATAGAAAAAGTCTCAGATTCTTAGACATTTTTCGTGTAGAAAAAGTTTCTAATTCTGTGACATTTTTCCTATAGAAAAAGTCTCAGATTCTTCGACATTTTTCCTATAGAAAATGTCTCAGATTCTCAGACAACTATTTTACAGAAAATATCTTATAGGCCATTTACATATGCCTCGAAATCCAAAAAAAATGGGATTTCAATGAAAATCCAAGTAAATCCAATTACTTTTTTGGATTTTAAATGTCAAATCCCATACAAAAAAAAACTTGGATTTTGGGAAAATCGTAAAATCGCAATTTAAAATCCAAAAAATTTCTACTACTTAATTGTACAACTATGGGTTTTCCCAAAATAATCATCCCTAATGCTTTTTTTACAACGCTGCACACGATTTTTTATCAGCTGTTTTATAAAGTAAAAAAACAATTAAAATTTATTTTTTTAAAACTATTAAAAGATTAATAAAAACAATGTTTAACAATGTTTCATTTAAAATTTAACGTTGCAAATGGTAAACGCACAATTTAGTTGACCAATTTGGTCTTCCTAACAAAGAAAAACACTCAATGGTGGCGGCCCCAAACTTGGCAAAAATGTTAATTTTCTTGTATTTAAAGAAGCAGCTCTACATAAAAACAAATTTTTTTGATATTGTGGTCCCAACATATACTAGTGGGATTGAAAATATTGGTTCCGGCAAAGAAAAATCATTGTTTTTAGAAATATTTATAAAATTGGGTAATTTTCCAACTAACAACCCTGTACACAAATCAAAAGAAAATACAGAGTTAGTACAAACTAAATCCCGCTAAATGTCAAAAAAGCATATGTAAACGGTATAGATTTTAATTGGATTTGAAATCCA
Source organism: Pegoplata infirma (assembly GCA_963921195.1). Lineage (NCBI taxonomy): Eukaryota > Metazoa > Arthropoda > Insecta > Diptera > Anthomyiidae > Pegoplata > Pegoplata infirma. The sequence continues at coordinate 147,350,633 of OY992540.1, forward strand.
AATTTATGTGGATTTCGGGGCATATGTAAATAGCATATTAGATTCTGAAACATTTTTCCTATCGAAAAAGTCTCAGATTCTGAGAGAGTTTTCCTAAAGAAAAAGTCTCAGATTCTGAAATATTTTTCCCATAGAAAAATACTCCGATTCTGAGACATTATTTTTATAGAAAATGATATTTTCACAATAGAAAAAGTCTCAGATTTCGAGCATTTTTCTATACAAAAAGTCTCAGCTTGTGTCTCTGAGACATTTTTCCTATACACAAAATCTTAGATTTTGAGATAATTTTCCTTAAAAAAAAATTCGTTGATTCTGAGACATTTTCCTAGATTGTAAGAAAAATTCAGAGACATTTTTCCTATAGAAAGTTCTCAGATTCTAAAACATTTTTCATATAGAAAAGCCTCAGATTCTAAGAATTTTTTTATAGAAAAAATCTCAGATTTTTAGACATTTTTCAGATTCAGAGACATTATTTCTATAGAAAGTTCTCAGAGTCTGAAACAATTTCATATAGAAAAGCCACAGATTCTGAGAATTTTTTCCTATAGAAAAAGTCTTAGATTCCGAGAAAAACGGCCAATATTTTAAGACATTATTCCTATAGAAAAAGTCTTAGATTCTCAGACATTTTTCTTATAGAAAGTTTTAGATTCTGAGAATTTTTTTTTTAGAAAAGTGTAAGATTATGAGACATTTTTTTAGAGATAGTCTCGTTCTGAAACAATTTTCTAAAAAACAAAATCACATTTTAAGATATGACTACATTTTACTTACAATTAGTTCCATTTTTTGTGTACACAGAAAATAATATCGTATATTTTATTTTAATTAAAATTTTAATTGTTTTTTAATTGAATATTAATTAAACTTTTAATTAATATAATTAATTGTTTAATTAAATTTTTAACTTTATTTTAATTAATATTTTAATTGTTTTCAAATTTAGTATTAATTAAGTATTTAATTTATATAATTAAATGTTTAATTAAATTTCTAGCTTTACACGCTAACTTTTGAAAGACCTCACGGAGGCTCCTGAAGTTTGACATATATGTTCTTCATTTACCGGGTCAGGTTGGTATTGCAATCCAGCGAAATCGGTCCAGTGGTTCAAAAGTTATGAGCAAAATAGTAAATTTCGGGAAGGGTATTTTTCGAATTTACAAGATTAAAACCACTATAACTTTCGAAAGACAATTCTGAGGGGACTAAAGCTTAGCATATATATTTGTTGTTCCCCAAGGCTGTTTGGTTTTGAATTTCAGCAAAATGGGTTCAGTGGTTCAAAAGTTATAAGCAATGCACTGAATTTCAGATTTGTTTCACCTTAAACTGTTGAAAACTCGTTAAACAAGTTTTAATAGCATGGTGAAATACCAGTTTTGTAAAACTTGTTGTTGTTTGTTTTCTTGTCGTGGGGTGCAGTTTAGTTGTTAGACAAGTAAATATTTGTTATTGTTTTGTTATTGTTAGTGTAACTGTATGTAACGGGAAAAAATCAAATAAAGTATGTGTATGATTGAATGTTAATTTGTTTTTGGTTTTTAAAGAAAAGGATGGTAATATAAAAAGAGGAAAATATGTGAAATAGTTTTTTTTTTGTATTACATATATGTAGGTATAAAACAACAAAAATATTTTACAAAGTAATTTGTTACTCAAAGAATTTGTACACTAAAAAAATTTACACTCCAAAAAAAATTTACACTCAAAAAAAAAATGTTACACTCAAAAAAAAAAATTACACATTATTATTTTTTTGAATGAAATGGCAGACTCAAAAAAATGTTGACAGTCAAAAAAATTGTACACTCAAAAAAATTTGATTGATTAAAAGAAAGTTTGACTCAAAATAATATACATATTTCTAATAAAAAATTTGTAATGCAATGTTTTTAATTTTTTTTTATAAAATTACTATCAGATAACATTGTGGAGGGTATTCATAGATTCGACCAAGTCGAATTAAATTTTTCTATTTGTTTAAAGTGTGAATTGTATCAGATGCTGATACATTTTTACAAAGAAGATTATCAGAATCTGTATATGACAATTTCCAGTTAAGACAGTTTTTGTTATAGAAAAAGTCAAAGACTCTTAATCATATTTCCAAAGAAAAACGTTTCTCGGGAAAAAGTCACTTTAGAAAATAATTCTATAAACATATTCATAAAATACTTTTCCAAAAGAAAAGACTCCGACTGTAGACATTTTGACAGAATCTGAGATATTTCTAGTCTAGCACATTTTCTCAGATTCTGAAACATTCTACACAAAAAGTTTTAGATTCTGAGAAAATCTTCGCTTTTTTATAAGAAAAATAATTCAGATTGTGAGACATTTTTAAAAAGAAAACAGCATAAAAAAGTCTTAGATTCTAAAACCTTTTTCCTAAAGAAAAACTCTCGGATTCTGAGAAAATTTTCGTAAAGAAAAAGTCTTAGATTCTTATTGTTAGACATTTTTCCTATAGAAAAAGTCTCAGATTCTTAGACATTTTTCGTGTAGAAAAAGTTTCTAATTCTGTGACATTTTTCCTATAGAAAAAGTCTCAGATTCTTCGACATTTTTCCTATAGAAAATGTCTCAGATTCTCAGACAACTATTTTACAGAAAATATCTTATAGGCCATTTACATATGCCTCGAAATCCAAAAAAAATGGGATTTCAATGAAAATCCAAGTAAATCCAATTACTTTTTTGGATTTTAAATGTCAAATCCCATACAAAAAAAAACTTGGATTTTGGGAAAATCGTAAAATCGCAATTTAAAATCCAAAAAATTTCTACTACTTAATTGTACAACTATGGGTTTTCCCAAAATAATCATCCCTAATGCTTTTTTTACAACGCTGCACACGATTTTTTATCAGCTGTTTTATAAAGTAAAAAAACAATTAAAATTTATTTTTTTAAAACTATTAAAAGATTAATAAAAACAATGTTTAACAATGTTTCATTTAAAATTTAACGTTGCAAATGGTAAACGCACAATTTAGTTGACCAATTTGGTCTTCCTAACAAAGAAAAACACTCAATGGTGGCGGCCCCAAACTTGGCAAAAATGTTAATTTTCTTGTATTTAAAGAAGCAGCTCTACATAAAAACAAATTTTTTTGATATTGTGGTCCCAACATATACTAGTGGGATTGAAAATATTGGTTCCGGCAAAGAAAAATCATTGTTTTTAGAAATATTTATAAAATTGGGTAATTTTCCAACTAACAACCCTGTACACAAATCAAAAGAAAATACAGAGTTAGTACAAACTAAATCCCGCTAAATGTCAAAAAAGCATATGTAAACGGTATAGATTTTAATTGGATTTGAAATCCAAATTTATGTGGATTTCGGGGCATATGTAAATAGCATATTAGATTCTGAAACATTTTTCCTATCGAAAAAGTCTCAGATTCTGAGAGAGTTTTCCTAAAGAAAAAGTCTCAGATTCTGAAATATTTTTCCCATAGAAAAATACTCCGATTCTGAGACATTATTTTTATAGAAAATGATATTTTCACAATAGAAAAAGTCTCAGATTTCGAGCATTTTTCTATACAAAAAGTCTCAGCTTGTGTCTCTGAGACATTTTTCCTATACACAAAATCTTAGATTTTGAGATAATTTTCCTTAAAAAAAAATTCGTTGATTCTGAGACATTTTCCTAGATTGTAAGAAAAATTCAGAGACATTTTTCCTATAGAAAGTTCTCAGATTCTAAAACATTTTTCATATAGAAAAGCCTCAGATTCTAAGAATTTTTTTATAGAAAAAATCTCAGATTTTTAGACATTTTTCAGATTCAGAGACATTATTTCTATAGAAAGTTCTCAGAGTCTGAAACAATTTCATATAGAAAAGCCACAGATTCTGAGAATTTTTTCCTATAGAAAAAGTCTTAGATTCCGAGAAAAACGGCCAATATTTTAAGACATTATTCCTATAGAAAAAGTCTTAGATTCTCAGACATTTTTCTTATAGAAAGTTTTAGATTCTGAGAATTTTTTTTTTAGAAAAGTGTAAGATTATGAGACATTTTTTTAGAGATAGTCTCGTTCTGAAACAATTTTCTAAAAAACAAAATCACATTTTAAGATATGACTACATTTTACTTACAATTAGTTCCATTTTTTGTGTACACAGAAAATAATATCGTATATTTTATTTTAATTAAAATTTTAATTGTTTTTTAATTGAATATTAATTAAACTTTTAATTAATATAATTAATTGTTTAATTAAATTTTTAACTTTATTTTAATTAATATTTTAATTGTTTTCAAATTTAGTATTAATTAAGTATTTAATTTATATAATTAAATGTTTAATTAAATTTCTAGCTTTACTTATTTTTTTTTTTTTTTGTTTTGTTTTCCGTGTGTGTGCGAGTGTGTGTTTTTCTCTTGCATTGTATTACATACAAAAAAAATACATAAGTATAAAAAGTTTGTTGAAAGTTTTTTTTATTTTTCACATAGGTTTTTGAATTCTCATTTTGTTTATAGTTTTATGTGTATGTATATGAAAGGTTTATAATCAACTTTATAAAATCATCTCACTGACTATGTCTTTACGGCATAAATAAATTTGGTAAAGTTTGAAGAAATATTTTTTAAACTATTTTATTCAAAAATAATGTTTTTTCAAATTATTTTTTTTTTAATTTAATATTTTTAATTAATTTTTTTAATTTATACAATTAAAATTTTAATTATTTTTTTTTTTAAATTTTAATTAAATTTTTTAATTTATAGTATTAAGTTTTTAATTAAATAAATATCCATTTATTTTTAATTAACGACATACAAATATTTTTTATTTATTTGCGCATTTTAGTGATTGGTCCGGATTTAATTAATTTTTTAATTAAATCTACGAATTTTTTAATTAAATATTTTTTTTATTTTTTTCTGTGTACATAAAACTTCAGGTTCTAAGATATTTTTTCATTAGAAAAATTTCAAATTCTACGAAAAATTTTTCGGATTTTGAGATTTTTTTTAACAGCAAAATTTTCAGTTTCAAAACATTTTTCTTCAAAAATTTTAGATTCTTAATGTTTTTTGATTTTTTTAAGAAGTTTTTTAATATTGTACTTGTTATTTGATACCAAATCCTGAAATTTGTGAAATCATTACGCCACTGTATACAAGGATTTATGTTGTTTAACAAAAAAAAAAAACATTTTTTTCAATTTTTTTTAAAAAAATTTCCAAGTCCCAGACATTTTTTTTTATTGAAACATATTTAAAAAAAGTTGAAAAAATTTTGAAAAATTTATTACGAGGATTCAAGTTAATTTACAAAAAAAAAGAGCTATTTTACAAAAATGATTTTATTACGAGGATTTATGTTGTTTAACAAAAAAAATTTAATTTTCTGAGTCCCTAACACATTTTTTTGCATTTTGGAGTAAAGAATTATTAAAAAAGATTTAAAAAAAAATTTCATAAAATTTTCGAAGTCCTTAATTTTTTTTAAATTTACCATTTTTTTTAATATATTTACCACATATCTTGTAAATTTACCATTTTTTTTATAATTTTTGTGGCTTAAAAATTATCACCACCAAAAATTGGTAAAATTTAAACAATTTTTTTGGTAAATTAACAATTTTTTTTTTTTTTGTAAATTTACCATTTTGGTTTGTAAATTTAACATTTTTTAAACATATTTACCATTTTTTCTTGTAAGTTTATAATTTTTTTTATTTTTCAGGTTTTAAAACAATATTTTTACCAATAAAATTGGTTATTTTACCTATTTTTGGCGCATTCAAAATTACGAGGAAATCCTCGTAATTTTACTAGAATTTTACCTACCTCCTATTTTACGAGAATAGTCTCGTAAAATCGCGAGATTTTTTGGTTATTTTACAAAGAAAAGCTCTAACGGGAGACACTCTTGCCTGGACAAAAACAATTTACCGCACATTGGGTTGAAATGGATCGAAAGTGGCGCTTTATTCAAAACTGAAAACTTTTTTTTTTACAAAAATTATTAATTTAGGGTTAAAGTATATAAAATTACACTAAAAAATCTGTCTCAACTATTATTCTGAGTTGTTTACTTTTCCTGCAATCCGCCGTCAAAATCAAATAAATTTTTGTGTTTTTGAATATGGTGCTAAAAATTGAAAATCAACTTATTTCTAGAATTTTTTTTTTGTTATTTATTCATTCAAAGGTAATTTTTTTATTATGGAACCATCAACTTCAGGCATTTTCAAATACATTTCTATTTTGTGTTTTTTGAAAATTGTTGTAAAAATATTTTTGAAATTTTTTTGTAAAATGTTCCAAAATTGGAGTATTTTTAATACTTGATGGAATATAAAAAAAAAGTAACATTACTGCTTATACATTGTGATAATAAAGCATATAGTATAAGCTTTAATTTAAAAGAAAAAAAACGTCCGCGTTTAATGCCGTTATTTTTTTATTTAAGATTTTATGAAAAAATATGGTGGCTTCAATAACACTGCATCACAAAAAAAAAATCTGACCCAGAAACTAGACCCACTAATCCTTATGTATTTTGACCTTCTGAGATCGATTCTGCCATCAGAATTGAATTCTATAGTTGGGGTTTCCTGTGATTTACAAGGAAAATCCGCAAAGTAAACCCACCTAATTTCCTTGTGAATTTGACAAAGTTACAAAATTTTTTAATTTTATTTCTGTATGTAAGGTTCAAGTCTGATTTATTACGTACAAAATAAGAGTATTTTTTAATAAAATCCGTAAAAAATTGCAAAAGTTACATGCATTTGAACAAAAACGCATTATTTCAGTTTTATACAAAAACAGTTGTATTTATGTTGTGAATTAATGCATTTTTGTTCAAATGCAAGTAACTTCTGCAATTTTTGATGGATTTTATGAAAAAACCTCTTATTTTCTTCGTAATAAATCAGACATGAACATTACATATCGAAATAAAATTTTAAAAAATGTTAACTTATTGTTAGTCAAATTCACAAGGAAATCAGGTCGGTTCACTTTTGCTGACTTTCCTTGTAAATTAGAGAAAAACCCAACGCTAGAATTTAATTCTAATCGCGGAATTGAATTTAAAAGATAAAAATACATAAGTATTAGTGGGTCTAGACCTTTTTTGTGGGTCTTTCTAATCTATATATAAATAAGTAAGAGTTTAAAATTCGGCTGTGCGAAATCTTTGATACCCTCCAATAAGCAAAAAAATAAAAATGACAGGGACGGTTTTTGTGGTGAGTGGGAAGGGGGGCGGGGTGGTGTCTCTGGGTGGGGTAATTTAATATCTGACAAAAAACATGCATGATGTTAACTTTATTTATTATGAATAACCCAGCTGATATATATTTTTTTTTTTTCAATTTCCAAGGCTTAAGTTAAAAAAGGTGAATTTAAACATTCAAGAATTTTTATGAAAAAATTAGGTTTCTTAATAAATTTAGTATTTATATGAGAGCATATAATTTTTGTTTTAACGTTTATAATAGAACTTTACGTATACTTTAATTTGCTATTTGTTTCAAAATATTGTGTTTTTTAATTTCACAGATACAGTAAAAATTGTGAATTTAGTTTTTTTTCGAAATAAAGCATAACCACGCGCCTTATATGTTAAATTTTTTTCAAAAATGGTGGTATTTTACTTATTAATGATTAGACGCGAATAAAAAAAATTAATAGTAAAAAATTACAACTTTCCTGACTTTTTTATGGAAAATTTAAAAAAATTTAAAAATTGGTGAAACACAAAAATCCGACTTTAAACAAATTTTATGCAAGTATTAACACATATTTATTTTTAATTGTTATAAATTTTTATTATCGCATTAAAAATACTTTAATTTGCAACTGTATTCATTAAATTATCGATTTTTTCATTAAATTATCGAGGCAACTTTGCCTCTCATTCAACCCAATGTGTACCGTCCCAGCAAAAATAAATCGAGATTTTGGCGACACAGCATCTATTTATAGCATACCGAAGCGCATCCAAAGAGCGCTCTTGAGGATGCAGTAAAAGTAAGGGGAAAAAATTAAATTTTTTGTTAAGATTTTTTATATCAAACTCAAAATATAAAATTATATTTTGATAAAATTTCATGCATGATTTCCTTTTAATATATTTAACACTTTTTGAATAAAAAACATGAGTTTTGGACAAAGACACATGATTTAACTGCATCATTATTGCGCATTAATCAGCGCTGCAAAGAATGCTTCAATCATAACACCTTACATTTTGAATGAAAAAAAAAATTGAGTACACTATTTTCACTTTAGTTTCAGAAAATACAAATTATATTACAAAAAATGTCCAATCATATTTTAGAATCTCCAATTATATTTCAAAAATTTCAAATATAATTGAAATTTTTTGAAATGTAATTAAAATTTTTTTAATTATAAATGGTAATATCTGAAATATAAATGGAAGTTTCTAAAATATAATTTGAAATTTTCGAAATATAATTGGAATTTTTTTTTAAGTAATTGGATCTCTTAGGCGATATTTCTTCCAAATGCTTGCAGGGAGACAACTGATTTTCAGAATTAGTCAATTGTATTTAAGGTTTTCCAATTGTATTTAGAAGTAGTTTTTCAGATTTTGTAATTTGTATTTTAGAAATAGTCAAATGTGCTTCATCTTTATTCTGCATAAATCAGCTCTAACAAGTAGAAAAGTTAAATTCGACTTGGCCGAATCTATGAATACCCTCCACAATGCCCATTTTAAGTGATAGTAAATTTTCTAACGTGAAAAAATAACAGTTATGATTAGAAATATTTTATTTTGTATAAAAAATTTTTTTTTTAGTAATTTAAAAAAAAAAAAAAATAATTTTTTTTTGAGTGTAAAATTTTTTTTGAGTCTAAAATTTTTTTCGAATTTTACATTCAAAAAAAAATTTACTAATTTTTTTTTAGTGTAAAATTTTTTTTAGTGATTTTTGAAAAAAAACTAATTTTTTTTTGAGTGTAAATTTTTTTTTGAGTGTAAAATTTTTTTGAATTTTACATAAAAAAAAAATTTACTAATTTTTTTTTTGAGTGTAAAATTTTTTTTGAGTGTAACATTTTTTTCGAGTGTATTTTTTTTTTGTTTTGGTATAAAAATATTTTTGAGTGACAAAAATACGTTTTAAAATATTTCTGTGACTTGCCAATGGTTGTAAAACAGGTTTAACGGGTTTTCACCACGTGAATTTAAGGTGAAGCTAATCTGATATTCACGGTTTTGCTAATAACTTTTGAACCACTGGACCGATTTGGACGAAATTCAATACGAACTTGGCTGGAGGAACGAAAAATATATATGCCAAGCTTCAGCATCCTCAGAATTGACTTTCGAAAGTTATAGTGCTTTTTATCTCATAAATTCACGAAAAACCCTTGCCGAAATTCAGTCATTTGCTCATAACTTTTGAACCACTGGACCAATTTCGCTGGATTGCAATACCAACCTGACCAGGTAAATGCCCAACATATATGTTAAACTTCAGGAGCCTCCGTAAAGTCTTTCAAAAGTTAGCGTGTTTTCAACAGACAGACAGACAGACAGACAGACAGACAGACGGACAGACGGACGGACGGACGGACGGACGGACGGACGGACATCGCTAGATCGTCTTAAAATCGATCGAGGATCATGAATATATATACTTTATGGGGTCCTAGACCAATATTTCGAGGTGTTACAAACGGAATGACAAACTTATATATACCCTCTATCACTAGAGTGGAGGGTATAAAAAGATACATGAATTCACTGCATCTTTATAGCGATTTTTTTCAGCGCTTTAAAGAGATGTGAATTCAGAGCATCTTAAGAGCGCTTTTTCGGTGTATCCAACTAGCGCTCTAAAGTGTGACATCGCCTTGGAGAATCATGCATGAATTCAGCAGGTTTGGATGCGCTCCTTGACTCGAGTTTCCATCCAAAAGCTGCTGCCAGCTCAGCAAAATTTCTGCTGGGGTAAGAAAAAATTAAATTTTAATTTCTTTTTTAAAAACTTATAAATTATTTTTTTTAACAAAATTTTCCCACCCATGTGCTAAAAATTGATATGTTTACCACTAAAACTGTTTTAAAGTTTGCATTTCCGTTGTAACAATTGTAAACTTCCGCTGGCACAATGAACATCATTTTCCCACTTCCCGCCCAAAAAATAGGCAGTTTTTAGTTACATGTTATAGGTAAAATGATAATTTCCTAAAAAAAAACAATTTCTTGGTATAGAAAAAAAAAACTTTCATTATTAAAAGTTTTACCTTAATACAATTTCACTTTTTTTCTTCTTTCATATTGTGATTTTATGTTCAATTTCAATTTAATTTTTGTTATAAAAAAAATTTCCTATAAAAAAAAGCCTATTATATGTATGAGTGTGTTTATTTGAGTTTATATATCTATTTGATTGCATTTGTGTTGTTATTAGCCTAAAGGACTTTGCATATAAACCTTAACTTGTTGGGATTTTTTTTTTCTGTCTGTATTACGAAAAAAAGCCATTGTTTTAAACTTGACCATGTTGTTACAATGGGTTTGTATGGACTTTTTGATTACAGAACACCTTCCTGTTACCTATAAATTTTTATTTACACCGTCTCCAAATAGATATGATTTGAGTGATAAAAATATTTTTAAGTAAAAATGAATTCTTAATAAATTTTATTTTTGTCAATTTTAAAACTTTAAAGAATAACAGGGAAATTAAAATGGAAAAATGTTAAATTTGTATTAAACGAATTACTATAAATTTATATCAAATGAATATTTTTCTGATATTCAAATTCTATTAATAGATTCGTTTTAACCGATTTATTTTTATTTTTAGTTCATTCCATTTTGAAATGGTGTAGTTAAATAAAATGAACGTTGTTCAATTTGAATTGTAACGATTTTTTTTCAGTTGTTTTATTTTGTTGACTCTCGGTCATTTCAATAACAGTAACAATATGTACTCGTACTCCATACCTCTCCAATACCACTTTGCAACCACATTTTATAGTACACAACAACAAAAGCAACATCAAGTTAACATTGTTATTAAGGAAAAGTTTTTTCAATATATTTTTTTTATACACTTAAAAGAAAATCTGTAATATGAATTTCAATTTAAAATAACAAATTTTTTGCATATTTTTTGCATTCATTTTCTACCATAAAAAAATTTGCAGCTCTTTTACTAATTCTGTTTGTTGAGTTTCACAAAGTTTTTGGGCAGATTTTTAGTAGATTATTGAAAGCCTAGCTAACTCCACTTATTAAAAAAATTTAGGTAACACGACATTTGGCATTATTGACTTATTCTGCAATTTTGTTTGAAACGATTTTAAAAAAAATATTTTGGAGATTTGAATAAGTGTAGAATTCAAAAATTATTTTTGTTGCCAAATTTATATGGATATTACTTAAATTTTATATTTTTTATATGCTGTGGTGGGTACAGCTTTTGAGTCTGGGGAGGGGTGTTCCTTCGAATAAAAAACAATCATCAATATACCGTTGTCGGAAGAGCAAAAACCGGAATACTTTTTTTTTGCAGAAAAATTTTTCAGAATCTGAGACTTTTTTGCAATAGAAAAATTTAAAAATTCTAAGAACTTATTCCAACAGAAAACGTCTCAGATTCTGAGGCATTCTGCTACAGAAAAAGTCTCATATTCTAAAGCATTTTTGAGAATTTTTCAATAGAAAAAGTTTTAGATTCCCAGCAAAACTTAGATTACCAAATAAGTTATAAAATAAGGTATAGGATCTCTTATTTTATACATTGAAGCATTGATGATTTTAACAGGCGATGAGACTCAAAGTAATGCATCCACAATCACAAAGAATACCAGTAAGGTATAAAATAAGTCATAAATTTATAACGAAGAATACGAGTAAGGTTTAAAATATATGATATTTTATAGGTTACGAGAAATGAAATAATATAACATACCAGAAGATAATATATAAGGCGTTACGAGTAGTGAACAAGTAACGATGTATTAAATTTACTCACGTGATTCTAAGTGAGTTTAAGTAGATAAAATATGCTCGTGAGTGAGTGTGTGTCATTAGAAAATTCTTGTCGTGAGTCCATCTCTAGTTTAAACTGAATTTTTTTATAAAATAATTATTTTTTATGTTATTGTAATGCATTATGCATCCAATTATAAATAATACATTATTTTAAACTTTCAAATAATACATAATGTAACCAAATATAAGTCATCCATGATTTAATGTTTAGAAATAACAAATATGAAATACATTTTTTCCAATAATCATGCATTACGTAGCAAATTATTAATAATGCATTATTTTTCACTTGAAAATAATACGTTGTGGAACAAATGTTTGGTAAGACATCATAAAATAATGCTACAAATAAGTTACATGCATTACCTGGTAATGTGTTATATAATCACTACCCATTACCAAAGTTTTGCTGGGTTCTGTGATCTTTTTTCTATAGAAAAAGTCTCAGGTTCTGAGACCTTTTTCGTATTAAAAAAGTCTTAGATTCTGAGACATTTTTTCCAATAGAAAAATCTAAGATTGTAAGACCTTTTTCCTATAGAAAAAGTCTCAGTTTCTGCAACCTTGTTCCAATAAGAATAAGTTTCAACTTCTGATACTTTTTTTAATAGAAAAAGTCTTATATTTTGCGATCTTTTTTCTTTCGAAAAAGTCTCAGATATTGAGACGTTTTTCATATACAATAGTTCTCATATTCAGATATTCGAATAGAAAAAGTCTCAATTTCTTAGAACTTCTTCCTATCGTAAAATTCTCAGATTCTGCGAAATTTTTCCTATAAATAGGTCTAAAATTCTGAGACATGTTTCTAAAGAAAGTGTTTCAGATTTTAAGATATTTTCCCCATAGAAAAAGCCTTATATTCTGAGATATTTTTCCTATAGAAAAAATCTCAGATTCCGATACATTTTTCCTATAGAAAATTTCTCAGATTCCGATACATTTTTCCTATGAAAAAAGTATCAGATTCTGATACATTTTTCCTATGAAAAAAGACTCAGAGTCTGAGACATTTTTCCTATTGAAAAAGTCTCAAATTCTGAGATATTTTTCCTATAGAAAAAGTATCGGATTCTGAGGAATTTTTCCTGTAAAATTCTGAGACATGTTTCTAAAGAAAGTGTCTCAGAATCTGAGACATTTTTCGTGTAGAAAAAGTCTCAGATTCTGAGACGTTTTTCCTATGGAAAAGTCCTCAGATTCTGAGAAATTTTTTAAAAGGAAACATCACGAAAAGAAAAACTGTAAATGCATTTAGTATCTAGTTTTAAACGTTTATTTTCCAGTTCCTGTTTAACTACTTTTTTTAATTTTTGTCGGACGGTGTAATTATCAAATTTAATTTTTTTTTTTTAAATTTCAGATTTACGTACATTCAAAACTTTTTTTTCTGAAACATTTCGCTGAAACAAAATTTTTTTTTTAAATTTTTTATTTTTAATTTCAGATTTACGTACATTCAAAACTTTTTTTCTGAAACATTTCGCTGAAACAAAATTTTTCGAGTTTAAACATTCTGAAAAAATTCTCCAAAACAGTTTAACATACGAATATCAACAAAATTATGATCCTGTAGCATTTTTCTATACAAAAAAAAGCATATTCTAAGTCATTCTTTTCTCATAATAAGAACTTGCAGATTGACAGATATTTTGCACATAAATTTTTTAGAAATTTGCCATTAAAATTTTCAAATGGCAAATTTTTTTTTTTTAAATTTTGGTCTGGGGGAAAATTTCCCCTTCCCCACCCCTTGCACCCGTGCAGGTTATCTGACTACATTTGAGAAAATTTTACACAAAAAATATTTCGTTTTGAGCATATTCATAAAATTTTAAATTTTTCTTATAATTTAGTGGGTTTTTGCCCAAAATACAAAACTTTGACCGATTTTAGCGTGGTCATAGAGTTAACCGATTTGCACTAAAATTCTATCAGGTACTTATTTTAGGCCGTTTAACAAATCCAAGCTTCAGAAGCATCGCAAATCCGGAAAAACATGTAACTTTTTTTTTTCTACCTCCTTTTTGACAAAAATTCCTAGTAATTTTAATAGCTTTTTACCAATAATTTTGTAATTTTACAACGTTTTTACCAATAAAATTGTAAATTTACTAATTTTTTGACACGATATAATTTACAAGAAGGTTTCTTAACTGTACTAGATTTTTAGCTACCTCCTGTTTTACGATAATTCCTAGTAATTTTACAAGCTTTTTTACCAATAATTTTGTAATTTTACAAGATTTTTTCCAATAAAATTGTAAATTTACAGTTTTTTTTGGCGCAATTAAAATTACTAGGAATTCTCGTGAATTTATTAGATTTGTTTTGTAAAATTATCTTGGAAATTTGTAAAATTACAAAAACAAAAACATAAAATTACAAAAAAAAAAATAAATTTCATGACTTTTTTTTTTAATTCCAACGGAATTTCAATTGAAACTTAAAAAAAAATTAAGTTTCACATTTTAGAGCAGTTTTGTGTAAAAACTGCATGAGTTTTTAGGAAAAACCAGGTAACTCCATAATTTCTTAAAAAAAACCTTAAAAAAAGTTAAAAATGCTGCAGCCAAATATAGCCTGTTACTTGTTATACCCTCCACTAATTGTGTATTTTTTAATTAAACTTAAAAACAAGTAGAAAAGTTAAATTCGACTTGGCCGAATCTATGAATACCCTCCACAATGCCCTTTTTAAGTTATAGTAAATTTTGAAAAAATAAAATTTTTGATTAGAAATATTTTATTTTGTGTAAAAAAACTTTTTTTTTAACTATTTTTTGAAAAAAAAAAAAAAAAATAATTTACTAAATTTTTTTTTGAGTGTAAAATTTTTTTTGAGTGTAAAATTTTTTTCGAGTGTATTTTTTTTCTTTTAGTGTTAAAATACTTTTGAGTGACCAAAATGCGTTGTAAAACATTTTTGTGACTTACCAATGTTTTTAAAACATGTTTAACGGGTTTTCAACACGTGAGTTTAAGGTGAGGCGAATCTGAAATTTACGGTTTTGCTAATAACTTTTGAACCACTGGACCGATTTGACTGAAATTCAATACGGATCAGCCAAAAGGAACGGCAAATATATATGCCATACTTCAGCATCCTCAGAATTGCCGTTCAAAAGTTACCGTGTGTTTTATCTCGTAAATTCCAAAAAAACCCTTGCCGAAATTCACTCATTTGCTTATAACTTTTGAACCACTGGACCGATTTCGCTGGATTGCAAAACCTGACCAGGTAAATGCCCAACATATATGCCAAACTTCAGGACCCTCTGTTAAGTCTTTCAAAAGTTAGCGTGTTTTCAACAGACAGACAGACAGACGGACAGACGGACGGACGGACGGACATCGCTAGATCGTCTTAGAATCGATCGAGGATCATAAATATATATACTTTATGGAGTCCTAGACCAATATTTCGAGGTGTTACAAACGGAATGACAAACTTATATATACCCTCTATCACTAGAGTGGAGGGTATAAAAAAAAGTATTTCTACAGCAAATATATCAATTGTCTCAAACTCAATGTAATTTCAGAAGATTTTTATGCCAAAATCAACAAATTTTTCTGCTGAAATTAGTAAATTTTTCTGCTGAAATTAGTAAATTTTTCTGCTGAAATCAGCAGATTTTTCTGTTATCTGGACAGATATTTTTGCTGATTCGACATATATTATCACGACAGAAATTCAGAAGTCAATATATTTTTTATTTGGTTCAAATTAAGTATATTTTCAGCAGATTTTTCTACAAATCGGACAGAGGTTTTGTTTTAAGTGTACTGTTACCAATATTTATGTTGTTGTTGTTGTTGTTGCTATTATTGTAGGAGTGTAGTGTGTATGTCTATTTTCATTTTCAATCATTGTTTGTATGACCAGCTTTTGACCAAAAAGTTTTCCGCACAATACTACCTGTTTCATCCTGTTTTTTTTTTTTTTTTTTTTGATACGCTACACTAATACGAGTAAGACATGACTTGAAATCTGAGAAAAAAATTTAAAAATATGAAATTTGATAGAAAATCAGAAATAATCAGCTGAAATTCCTTTCGTATCATACGTTTTCGGGAGCATGCTATTTCTAGAACATAAAAGTCCTTGTTAAAAATTTAATCAAACTAGACCAATTTTTTTTCTAGCCGAAACCTTTTCTGTTTTTAAGTAGCAGATCATAAGAATCGTTCTTTATCACCTGATTCCTTTTCCTTCTCCTCCATGTTTATTCGAAAATATAAAAATTGTTTTGTAACATTGTTTCAAGAGGACACTACACCCAACAAACATACCAGTACATATTCCAGACAAATTCAAGTGTACTTGTCTGTAACTGTAGAATGCAAAAAAATATATAAATATTTTTTCGAAAAAAGTTTTGTTTATAGGCTTGGCCTTCATTTTGTTTATTTATTTTTTTTCGTTTTGCAACTTGTTTTCATTCTCTTATAATTGTATTTGTTGCTCGATTGTTTTTTTTTTTGTGTTTTTGTTAATATTGAGGAGTGTTTTCATTTGTTTTCGTTTGCCTGTTATTTGTTTCATCCATCCATATGCCTGAATGTGGTAAATTTAATTTGCAATAAATGAATTTTTAAGCTATTTTTTTTTAAACAAAAGACTTGTTTCTATTGTTGAAAATTTTTTCGGCATTTTGTTGCCAAATTTGATTACTGTAAAAAAAAAAAATATTTGGTCATCATTTTCCATTTTACCAAAAAAAAATATTGCAAAAATTCAAACCCTTTTAATTAAAAAGGGGGTGTATTTTTTTAAACAATTCCATTGTTTATGTTTAATTTGGTTATTTTTATGAAAAAGTTAATCTTTTCCTGACACAATTTAACTCTTTTATTATTCACTACAGAATCAGTCAGATGTGATTTGTAAATATCAATTGAAATTTTAGAATTTGAAAAATTTAACATTAAATTTGAAGAATCTTTTAAAAATTTCAAAAATAGATTTTAATTAAAAAAAATACCACTACCAAAATTACAAAAAAAAACTTGTATTTACTGGAGTCCAAACTCACACCACTGCTAAAGAATTTTTCCTTATTAAACATGTTTAAGAATCTACGAAATTGCATTAGAAAACATTAAATACATTAAAACCATAAAATTTTTCTATTCTCAACTATTGTCTTTAAATTTTTTTATAAAATTTACATACATATATACACCCAAAAAATTACATAGTTGATGATTACTATTTTTTCAACTATGTCATAGGTGAAATAGCCCCAACTATGGCAAAGTTGATGTGACATAGTTGTTGCTAACTATGTGTCATTTAAATCTACAAATTAACTATGAGAAAAGTTAATGACAACGATGTGTTTGATAAACATTGGTAAACAACTAGGCCCATAGTTAAATTTTTTATAAAATTTAAACATAGTAAATATTTACTATGTAATTTAATAAATAGTTAATTATACCCTATAATTTGTATACAAAAAAAAAAACCAAAATTTTGAGTTTTATTTTTTTTATTCATAAACATTATTTTATTAAAATTGCATATAAACTGCATACGCCAATATTGTAGGATCCAAAGCCAGCCTGCAAATATGAAAAAAAAACGTATTATTTTGTAATCTTTTTTTATTTTTTTGTATAGAAAACACGTCAAAAATTCTGAAATTTTTGAAGAAATAATGTCTCAATTTTTGACATTTTTTCTGTCGAAAAATCTTAAATTTTAAAACATTTTTTCCATAGAAAAATCTCAGAAATTGAGATATTTTTTCTCTAGAAAATATGAATACTGAGACATTTTTTCTATAGAAAAATTTCATATTGTTAGACATTTTTTTTAGAGAAACAATTTCAGATTTTGGGACATTTTTTCTATAAAAAAAATCAGATTCTGAATAAAAAATCCCAACAAAATATCAGACTGAGACATTTTTTCTATAGAAAAATTATCAGATTAAGATATTTTTGTTAATAGAACAATTCTGAGATTCCGAGACATTTTTTTATAGAAAAATTTCAAAATTCTGAGACATTTTTTCTATTCAAAAAATCTCAGATTCTGAGACATTTTTTCTATAGAAAAAGTCTCAGACTCTGAGACTTTTTCTATAGATTCTGAGACATTTTTTCTATAGAAAAAGTCTCAGATTCTGAGACATTTTTTCTATAGAAAAAGTCTCAGATTCTGAGACATTTTTTCTATAGAAAAAGTCTCAGATTCTGAGACATTTTTTCTATAGAAAAAGTCTCAGATTCTGAGACATTTTTTCTATAGAAAAAGTCTCAGATTCTGAGACATTTTTTCTATAGAAAAAGTCTCAGATTCTGAGACATTTTTTCTATAGAAAAAGTCTCAGATTCTGAGACATTTTTTCTATAGAAAAAGTCTCAGATTCTGAGACATATTTTCTATAGAAAAAGTCTCAGATTCTGAGACATTTTTTCTATAGAAAAAGTCTCAGATTCTGAGACATTTTTTCTATAGAAAAAGTCTCAGATTCTGAGACATTTTTTCTATAGAAAAAGTCTCAGATTCTGAGACATTTTTTCTATAGAAAAAGTCTCAGATTCTGAGACATTTTTTCTATAGAAAAAGTCTCAGATTCTGAGACATTTTTTCTATAGAAAAAGTCTCAGATTCTGAGACATTTTTTCTATAGAAAAAGTCTCAGATTCTGAGACATTTTTTCTATAGAAAAAGTCTCAGATTCTGAGACATTTTTTCTATAGAAAAAGTCTCAGATTCTGAGACATTTTTTCTATGGAAAAAGTCTCAGATTCTGAGACATTTTTTCTATAGAAAAAGTCTCAGATTCTGAGACATTTTTTCTATAGAAAAAGTCTCAGATTCTGAGACATTTTTTCTATAGAAAAAGTCTCAGATTCTGAGACATTTTTTCTATAGAAAAAGTCTCAGATTCTGAGACATTTTTTCTATAGAAAAAGTCTCAGATTCTGAGACATTTTTTCTATAGAAAAAGTCTCAGATTCTGAGACATTTTTTCTATAGAAAAAGTCTCAGATTCTGAGAAATTTTTTCTATAGAAAAAGTCTCAGATTCTGAGACATTATTTCTATAGAAAAAGTCTCAGATTCTGAGACATTATTTCTATAGAAAAAGTCTCAGATTCTGAGACATTATTTCTATAGAAAAAGTCTCAGATTCTGAGACATTATTTCTATAGAAAAAGTCTCAGATTCTGAGACATTATTTCTATAGAAAAAGTCTCAGATTCTGAGACATTATTTCTATAGAAAAAGTCTCAGATTCTGAGACATTATTTCTATAGAAAAAGTCTGATATTCTGAGACATTATTTCTATAGAAAAAGTCTCAGATTCTGAGACATTTCTATTGAAAAAGTCTCAGATTCTGAGACATTTTTTCTATAGAAAAAGTCTCAAGTTTTGAGACATTTTTTCTATAGAAAAAGTCTCAGATTCTGATACATTTTTTCTATAGAAAAAGTCTCAGATTCTGATACATTTTTTTTATAGAAAAAGTCTCAGATTCTGAGACATTTTTTGTATAGAAAAAGTCTCAGATTCTGAGACATTTTTTCTACAGAAGAAGTCTCAGATTCTGAAACATTTTTTCTATAAAAAAAGTTTCAGATTCTGAGACATTTTTTCTATAAAAAAGTCTCAGATTCTGAAAAACCATATTAGATTCCGATACATATTTGCTATAGAAAAAATCTTATTTTTTCTGTAAAAAAAATATAAGATTCTGAGGGATTTGTTCTTTAGAAAAAAAGTCTGAGACAATTTTTCTATAAAATATAAATCATTTTCTGAGATATATTTCATTTTTTAGATAGATTTGAAAATATTTCTTACCAAATCCTTTTTCCTTGCTTTTCTGATAGTTTCTCCTTCTATCCATGTTCATATTTTTCGTATTGTCCACCTTTTTCACCTTTTGTGCTGGTTTATTTTGCAAAAAACAAAATATTTTGCACGATGCGTTAAATGTTTAAATTAAAAAATATTTATTGATTTGAATTTGTTTATTTGTACTTCTGACACTTGTATTTTTTTAACATTTTGCTTTTTCAAATATAAAAAAATCGTTGTTATCAACTTTGTCCGTAGTTGTTATTGATTATAAATAGTTGATTTAAAAATTATTTGAAATAACTATGGATTTTGTTAACTATGCTACTATGTAGTTTTTTGGGTGTAAAAAACAATTTCAATTAACAAGACAAACCGACATTTAAAATTCTACTGATGATAATGCTAACTGGAGTGTTTGAAACCGGTATGGGAATACCAGAAATGTCTATAATTTTTAGAAATTAAATTTTTCTTCTGCATTTTTTTTAACTTGAACCCTTATAACAAATATAATTAGAGCTCGATCTGCACTTACAGAAAAAATGTCAGCTAAGTTTGTACACTTGCCCAAACCATTGAATCATGATAATGTTTTGCTGTATAAATAGGTGATCTTTCTAAAGCAAAATTTTTCTAGAAAAAATAACGCGATATTAATTTGTCATTCCATGCAAAACACATCAAAATATCATTCAAGGACCCCATTATGTTTATATATTATTGATCCGTAAAGGTTTCTAAGTCATTTTAGTGATATCCATCAATCTGTTTGTCTGTGTTTGTCGATAAAAATTTTTTTTTGGCTAAGGTGCACTTTACGGGACACGACTATTTTGGAAAACAAAAATATGCCACGATGAAAATTTAAGGGGACTGGGCCCCGGTAGACCCCCTGGAGCAAAACAAAAGCCCCACCCACCAACATGTATGTATGGGTATTCAAATGAAAGGTAATTTGCTAACGATTGCAAATATGTATTTATTGTATGTATTTTAACAATATTGTACCCCCTAGATCCATTTTAGTATCTTTCTGTTCAATAGTTTAGATATTTAGTAAATAACCGGGTAAAAGGCTTGATACACAAAACAAACTTTATTTTGCGATGCCACAAAATTAATTTATGGGTTTTGTAGTCCCTGAGCCCGGTGGAAAGACCGGCTGGATGTTCTTTTTAATAATTTAGAAAAATTTTATATTTTTTTTTTTTTAATAACACGACGGTTTTATGGACCTAGAAGGCCCCTGGGACCTAGCCCTCTTTATACTTATTTTTCTTTTTTAATTACCTTTAATTTAAGTATCCACAAGCCCTTTAAATTTTAATTTCGTGTTTCCCCAAAAAATTTTTGTGCTCCGTAAAGTGCACTTTTGCCAAAAAATTTATGAAAAAAATATTGGTGAAAAAAAAATTTATGAAAAAAAATATTGATGAACCCAGTAAAAACTTCTATTACCAAGTAATGAGGTTTTCGCCTTTAAATAGATGGTGGTAGCTAGTTACTATGTTGGTGAAACACTCATTATTTTAACATGGCGATGTCATTGGAGTAATGACCGCATATCCACTCGCTTACGAGAATGCTACTGAAAAACTACATACATTAGTACCACAAATAATAAGCTACTAGTAGCCCAAAAATAACTCGTTACCCACTACTTACAAAAATGCTACCAAATAACACCATACATTAGTCCCAAAAATAAGTAGCTACCAGTTGCTCAAAAATAACTCGTTTCCCACTCCTTACAAAAATGCTACCAAAAAACAGCTTTTGATTCTTTTAATAAATTTTTAAATTGGGGTAACTTCCGCCAATATGAAATTGAACAAGTTCATGTTGAACGCGTTTATTTCAAGAGCAACCAAGCGGGCAAATGTGGAAATGGAAAAGATCCAATGTGCCAACGGAACCAATGTTTACGTTGATATCCTTCCCTCCAAATGTTTGATTGTAATATTCAAATATTACAGGACCGAAAAAATATCTTGGAACCTCGTATAAAGGGACATTTGGCTACTTAGGACATTACCAATAACAAATATACAGAAGCGACTGCTGCTCAGCCAATGGAAACCGCATTAAACACCATCTTAAGTCTATATAAGAGTGAGTTAGGTTTTAAGGGAAATACTGTCCGTGATGGTTTTTACCTTTTTACCGGCTTTAACATACTTTAAACAACAAGGCAAAAAAAGTTAAATTAAAATTTGGAGAACACCACAAAATTTCTAGAAAAAACAATAACAATTTAGAAAAAGCCAATTAAAATCCAGAAAACATCAATAAAAATTATGTAAAGACTAATTAAGGCTCATAAATCACGATCAAGTGGCAGTTAGATCCAGTTTTCTGAATATCGATTTGGTTTTCTAAACTTTTTTTGCCTTGTCCCAATTTTAATCAGAATTCCTGAACAGCGTTTAAATTACTACGAAGAAAGTAGCTTAAACAACCAAAATTGACGATATGTGTAGTTTAAAAACAAACAATATGTAAATCATTCAATTGCTATAACTACTAATACTTGCACATTTCTGTTTTTGTAGCGAGAGCTTACGATTGTTTTTAAAAATGAATAAGTAGCAAAAAAAACAAAAACATTAGAATTGTGTAGCCTACAAGTAGCCTACAAATTATTTTTGGTAGCCTACCTGTAGCCTACAAATATTGTTTTTGTAGCCTACAAAGAGAAAATTTAATAAAACTATAACACACACACTTATCTTGTTTAACATAACTGTTTTATTTTAATGTGTATAAAGAATAGGGTTGGATTGTTTTAATGTAAAATTATAATTCAACTTCTCAAAAAAAAAAACTAGGATTTTTTTAATTTCATTAAAAATAAATTATTTAGACAACTTATCAGATATTTTAAATCGTATTTACCAGTAACCTGTTCTGTATCAGGTTATCGGTAACTCATTATTTATAAACAAGATGTAACCGGTTTTGTATTAGGCTATCGGTAACTCATTATTTGTTAACAAGAAGTAATCGAGCAGGTAACGAGCCCTCATTACATAGAATCCAGGCGGTAATGGGGACTTATTATCAAGTTTTTACTGGGAACAAAACAATTGATAAAAAAAAAGATTTAATAAAAAAAATGTTGATGAAAAAAAAAAAAAATTGATGAAAAAAAAAATAGTGATGAAAAAAAAATATTGATGAAAAAAAAAATATAGATGAAAAAAAAAAAAATATAAAGAAAAAAAAAAATATTGAAAAAAAAAAATATTGATGAAAAAAAAATAGCGATGAAAAAAAATATTGATGAAAAAAACAAATATTGATGAAAAAGAAATAATGATGAAAAAAATATTGATGAAAAAAAAAAATATTGATGAAAATAAAAACATTAATGAAAAAAAAAAAAATATTGATAACAAAATATGATGAAAAAAAATTTGATGAAAAAAAAAAATATTGATAAAAAAAAATATTGATCAAAAAAAATATTAATGAAAAAAAAAAATATTGATGAAAAAAAAAATTGTTGATGAAAAAAAAAATATTGAGGAAAAAAAATATTGATGAAAAAAAATATTGATGAAAAAAAAAATATTGAGGAAAAAAAAAATATTGATGAAAAAACAAAATATTGGTGAAAAAAAAAATATTGATGCAAAATAATTATGTTACGTTTTATTCAGCAGGTGGTGAATATTTGTTTTATTCCCCACCAGGTGAATTATTATCCAAGTTACAAACCCAAGTTACAAAAAATTTTGGTTTTAAGAAAATTAAAACAGTAATTCCAATTTTCTTTTTTGTTAATCGTTAGCTTATATAGTCAAACTGAGGTGGCGTCCTGCAACTTTTGTAAAATTCATAGATGGGACTAATTAATTAATGGAACCAATTAATTGATGGTTTAATTACCATTTAATTGATGTCAATGGTAATGAAATTTTTTTCATTACCATTGGTTGCATCAATTGTACCAATGGAATAACTTATCAACTTAATTGCTAATGAAAATTAAAAAAAAAATAATTACCATTGGTATAGCATCACTTAAAAAAATAATTACCATTAGTAAAAGTCGTCACAATATTGTCAAAATCGTTAATATTTGGAAAAATCTGTTGTTTTTTGTTATATGGTGTTTTAGTTTTTCACATTTTATAAACCTAACACACGTTGATTGCCTTTGTATAACACAATATTTGAAATTTTTATTTGCGATTTGTTTTTTGTCTTTACCATTTTCATATTTTTTTTTTGTAAAAACATACTTTGATGTTTAAATTTTTAACTTTTCAAAAAAACAAAAATGTGCAAACCAATGGTTTTGAAACCAATTATAATTGGTGTTTTTCAATAATTGAATAGTTCATGCGAATAAAGACGAATAGACCATTTGTAGAATTTTACAGGGGACAATAAAAACGCAGGAAACGGTTAAAAAATAATATTTTTGTCAACTTTTTGGTGTTAGCTTAAAGATTTAGGTCACATCTACCTATATACAAAATTTTAGTAAGGTATTCGAAAGAGAACTTGCCAAAAAATTGGACTTAAATTTTTGCTTAAATGGAAAAAGGGCGAATATCCAAAAAAATGTATTGAAATTTGAATAAAAATGTGTTATTTTGCAGCAGATTTTTACTACATTTTTATGAGACTTGCAAAACTTGACGAACTATGGTTGGTATTTGTTTGTAACACTTTAAGGACTTCAAGGATACACTTTTTAAGGATTGTCAGGACATGGAAAAAAATTTTTTTTTTGTTAATTTTTTTTAATATTCCTGCTATTTGATGCAGTAGTAATTCTTTATGACACTAAATACATTTTTAGGAATTATAATATTAACCCTTGACTGCATACTACGACGTATAATAAAAGGACATGAAATTTTTTTTTTTTTATTCCTGACATTGGATGCAGTATTAACACTAAATGTTTGTATGTGCTAAGATTGTTTTTTTTTTCTGTAGAATTTCAAATTTTAGCTAATATCAATTTTAAACTCGCAGCTAAATAATTTTTATATAATATTTTGTTAAGGATGGATATTCGCCCTTTTTTCTTTCCACACTTTAAAGTCTTATAACTCAAGAACGGTAAAATTGTTTGCCAATATAATAAGTGTGGTTTGTTCTTCGTAATGTTCTTTTAACACATTGTTACTGAAAGTAAAATTTTTGTATGATTTTGTGTTGTATTTAATCAAAATTGTGCGTTAGTTCACTCCCAATTTAAACAAAAATATAAAAATATACGAATTATTGCACATTCAAAGTCATTTTTTTAGCCTTAAAAGTCAAAATTTCCCCAAAATTTCTGCATAGGATTGTAGGGCTCTGCTAATAATATGCATTTATGCAAAAAAACGTGTTTGCGAAAAAGTGGTCTATTCGTCCTTATTCGCATGAACTATTCAATTGGTGCATTTCATTACCATTAGTAATTATTTTTTCAATTAAAAAAATTTAATTACCATTAAATGGTAATGAAAATTTTTTCATTACCATTGATATCAACCAATGGTAATTAAATTTCAATGGTAATGAAAAATTCCCATCTATGGTAAAATTAGACACCAGCCTAAAAACATTATCATGTTTAAAAAAAATAAAATTACTTTTAGAAAACTGTATCAAAATTTCTTTATAGGAAAAATGTTTTAGAAACGGATAACTTTTAGAATCTAAGAACTTTCTTTTACAAAAAATGTTTCAGGATCTGAAGATTTTTATGTACGAAAAAGTTCTGAGAATCTAAGAATTACTTTAAAATATGAGAATTTTTTCGATTTTTTCTATTAAAAAGTTCATCCGAATTTTCAAAATTTTATATAGAAAGAATGTCTCAGAGTTTTAGATTTTTCCTATAGAAAAAAGTGTAAGATTTTAACACATTTCCTATAATGTTGAATTAATAGGGATTATGGCCATTTTTACGTGCACTCAAAAAATTATGTCATTAACTGTTTGTAGATTATTTAAAAAGTTTTACGTTTTGTCGTTTTTAAAAGAAAAAATATTTGTTCAATGTTCAGTTTTTTTAAATGACTATTTTTGTTCTTTGTTTGAAAAATAACAACATGAAAAATAAAGACTTTCATTAGCATTCAATTTTTTAAAAAAAAATTTGTTCTGTAAGTAAAAATAAGTGATTCCTCTTTAATTTTTAATGATTGGTGTACGTTACTTTTTTTTTTAATTGTTGTCATTTTTTAAAGAAAATTCATTAGTTTTTGGTTATTTTTTTGTAGAAAACAAATTCAAAAAAATTATTTATAGCAATATAAAAACATGTTTGTATCATGTGACTTTGACACGATGGGTAGAGTGTCTGGCCAGAATGTAGTTGATTGCGGGATCGATTCCCCAAAAATTTTATTAAAAATTTTTTAAAATAAAATTCAATTGAAAAATTGTAAAAATAACATTAAAAATTAATGATTTCGTAGGTAGTTTTTTTTTTTGCAATTTGTTGGTAAAAATAACACAACAATCATCAATTTTTAATGTTTTCGTAGGTTATTTTTTCGAATTTGTTGGTAAAAAAAAAAATGAAAGTGACGTTATTTTTTAATGTTCAATGTTATTTATTTTAGAAAATTTTATTAACATTAAAAAATAAATGTTGATGTTTGTAAAAACAAATGAATAATTACTGGGATGGTTTTCAAATGGTTTATCACTTGTTTTTAATATGTTTTGCATTTGTTTTTGCCTACAAAATTTTTTGAGTGTAAGAAACCTTAATTAATGATTCAAATCCTACCTAAGATTCCATGAAAAAAAATATATCGTTATTAATTTTAACGTTATAATTCTTTTGATATTATTCTCTATTTAATAACAATCATACGCTTAGTGTTCAATAGGGTGGCTCGTTTTTGGGCTTTTCTCTCTGATCAAATTCTAATACCCGCCAAAAGTGTCGGTCCCCTAAGGGTAACTCACATGCAAAATATCACTCCGATCGGAGTTTATCTTCTGTCTCCACTTTGAGCCTCAAAATTGGGGTTTTTGGAAAAAAGGACTTTTTAAAAAAAAAAAAAAAAAAATTTAAGTTTTTTTATTAAAATAATGAAAAAATTTTTTTTGTATAATATTTGATCATAAATACTTAAATATGAAATTTAAAGATTTTATGGTATCATTAACCCGTTCAAACTTGATGACAAAAAAATGGCATGATTTTGGGGGCGTTCTCAAAACACCTTTTTTCAAAATTTGAAAATTTTATTAAAAAAAAATTTTAAACATACCATTTTTTCTTTCTGAATTCATTAAGAACACCTTGGAGAAGAAAAATGTGAAATATGGCGGATATCCGTCGAGCCGCTTTTTGGGAATCGCGGGGGAAAGTTAGCGGATTTCAAGGAAATGTTGGTTTTATCAATAATTTGGATTAATAAAATCTTATAAATTTAATTTTTGGGCAAATTAACTGTTTTTTGGTGTCGTGGCATTCTATTAGATAACTTTAAGTCTGTCATGAAATCTTACCGATCTAGGACGTCTTTAACCCACATTGGCGGGGGGTCAAAAATGACCCCCGCAGGAAATTTGAAGTTTAGAGCTTAAATTTTGTGCAATTAACAAGTATAAAACGGCTTTTGTGTTTTCTACCCTAACTAATATTTTGTATTAATATATTATCTTTAAAAAAATCGTTAACCCTTCTTGGTAGGGGGTCAAAAATGGCCCATTCAATAAAAAATATAAATTTTGTTGAAATTTTCCATTTTCTGAAAAAGTCAATTTATCAAAAATCCGGCCACTTTTTTTTCTTTTTTTTTTAATTTTTTTTTTTAAGTTTAGATGTTTGTCCATCCACACAAAAAAAATCAGAAATGTATTTTTCGTTTTTTTTTGAAAGACTGAAGAAGCTAAAAATAAACAAAAAACATAATCTGTTGCAAAACAAAAAAAAATTAACAATTGAAATTCCATAATGACATAACGTAATTTAATATGCTGTTATGCATACTGTTTTAAATTTTTACGTGTTATTTTTTTATAATTTCAACACATGTTTTCGAGCCTAAAAATATATGTTGTATGAATAACAAAATGCAGCAAATATGCATTTTTATATCTTTCATTCATATGTTGGCAGCCAAGACACATTATCACAATTAATTTCTCATTAAAAATATAAAGCACAAAAAAAAAATACAATAATGATGATGACGATGAAAACAAAATAATACAAACATTTACAGAAGAAATATATAGAGAAAAGTATTCAGAATTCATTACTAAACATAACCGAAATGTACAGACAATAGATGATGTGCATACAAATGCAAAAAAAAAGTAAAAACAAAACAAATTATGCACATACAATAACACAACATGCCACAAATTCATCATCAGCAACGCCAGCAACAACATAATGCAGCAGCAACATATGCAGCAACATCATTTTTTGCCGTAAAGAAAAATGAAACGGAACAACACAGCACGTTAATTGAATTGTTGACACGCTGTGTCATGCCAATGCAGACGCCACAAAAACGTCATTTATACACATACATACAAACACCATGAATACAAAAGGACCACTAAACACACATACACACATATATACGCTATCACTGTACTACAATTGCATATATGATAGGCTTGTATGTACATATGTAAGAGTATGTGCGATATGTTTGTATAAAGTGATAATAGAAAATCATTCATTTTGTTTGCACTATGGGATAGCAATTCACGTTTTTATTTAAAGAAAAGACATGGTTTCGGATTTTGAAATATTTTTTTATAGATTGTAAGATATTTTTCCTTTAAAAAAGTCTCAGATTTTGAAACAGTTCCCTTAAGTCTCAGAATCTTAGACATTTTTCCTATAGAAACAGTCTCAGAATCTACACTCAAAATAATAACTCTGTTAAATTACAGAAAAACTCTGCTAATTTAACAGAGTACACCATACTTTTCCAGCTAACAACATTTCTTGGTAATTTTACTAAAAAACTCTGTAAAATGATTTTGACAGAAAAAAACTGTTAATTTACAGAGTTTAAAGTAAAATTTTGGTTAAATATGAAAGCTTTTTTACAGAAAAAACTCTGTAATTTTACTATAAAACTCTGTAAAATGATTTCGACAAAAAAAAAACTGTTAATTTACAGAATTTCTAGTAAAATATTGGTTAAGTAAACCCCCATTTAGCAAAGAAAACTATGCAAATTTACATATATTTGTAAAATGCATTTCATGCAAAAAAAAATTTACAGAAAAAACTCTGTAAATTTACAGAGTTTAGTTAAATGCATGTTATTTTGTAAAATTTTTATAAGATTTCTAAAAAAAAAATTTTTTTGAACCTTTTTTTGCTACTTTTTTAACTTTTTCTCAAAAAAAAAAAATTACAGATAAAATTTTGATGTTTGGTAACAAAAACTACTAAAAACAAAAAACTTTTTTGGTTATAAAAAAATACGAAGTATTTTGCTTAGATCTGTATTTTAGCAGAAAACTCTGTTAATTATCTGTAAAATTAAGATTACGAAGTAAAAAGTAATGTAACAGAGGAAACTTTGTTTTTTGTCACAACAAAATTCAAAGTATTATCTTTAAATCTGTATTTTGACAGAAAACTCTGTCAAATATCTGTTGAATTGAGATTACAGTCATTTTACAGAGTATTTTACAGAGTTATTATTTTGAGTGTAAAACAAGAAAAGAGGATAGAAAAATTCTCAGAATCTGAAACAATTTTTCTAGAGAAAAAATGTCTCAGAATCTGAGACATTTTTCCTATAGAAAAAGTGTCAGAATCTGAAGCAATTTTCCTATAGAAAAAGTGTCAGAATCTGATACATTTTCCTAAAGAAAATGTCTCAGAATCTGATACATTTTTCCTATAGAAAAATTGCCAGAATCTGAGACATTTTTCCTATAGAAAATTTCTTTAAAAGAAAAAGTCTCAAAATCTGAGACATTTTTTCCTTTAGAAAAAGTCTCTGAACTGAGACCTTTTTCCTATAAAAAAAAGTGTCTGAATCTGACACATTTTTCCTATAGAAAAAGTCTCCGAATCAGAAACAGTTGAGACAACACTGAGACAGTTGTCTTATAAAAAAAGTTTCAGAATCTGGGACAGTTTTCTTATAGAAAAAGTCTTAAAACCAGAGACAGTTTTCTTATAGAAAAATCGGTAGAATCTGAGACATTTTTGAGATAGAAAAAGTCTTAGAATCTGAGACATTTTTGAGATAGAAAAAGTCTTAGAATCTGAGATTTTTTCTATAGAAAAATCCTCAGAATCTAAGACATTTTTCCTATAAAAAGTCTCAGAATTTAAAACATTTTTTCTATAAAAAATGCCTCAGAATCAAAAACATTTTCCCAATTAAAAACTCAGAACCTGAGAAATTTTTCCTATAAAAAAGTCTCCGAAAACTGTCTCTGATTATATGACTTTTTCTATAAGAACACTGTCTCAGATTCTGAAAGTTTTTCTATAAGAAAACGTTCTCAGTTTCTGAGACTTTTTCTACAGAAAAAGTTTCAGAATCTTAGACATTTTTCTTATAGAAAATGTCTTAGGATCTGAAACATTTTTCCTATAGAAAGTCTCAGAAACTGAGACATTTTTCCAATAGAAACAGAAACAGTTTCACCCACTATTAATGAATGATATGATAACATACAACTTTCATACGCATCATACATTGTATATGAAATATATACCCTGTCAAGGAGTTTTGGAATTATGTACGTTTCTTCCAGTTTGTAATTAACCATGCTTGGATGGTTGGGTTTGTCATAAAAATGTCTGGCAGTAAGGCTAGTCTCTTTAAGAAATAGAAGAAGAAAAAAAAAATAAGTGCCCTAAGAGATTTAAAATTCCGTAAGAAAAAAACTCTTAAACCATGCATAACAATGATGAAGATGATGATTTCTAATACCGAAATGTACAATTTTTCCGAAAGAAAGAGTTACTTTTCTTATTGTTATTTTTCTATTTGAAAAAAATTTCTCGAATCTAAGAAATTTTCTAGACGGAGTCATTTTTATATAAAAAAGTCTCCAAAATCCGAGACATTTTTCTGTATGAAAAATGTCTCAAAAATCTAAGACATTTTTCTATATGAATTTCTATATGAAAAACAATTTTTCTATATGAAAAATATTTTTCAATAGAAGAAATTTCTCCAAAAGCCAAGACATTTTTGAATATAAATTTTTTTTTCCAAAATCTGAGACATTTCTTTTACGAAAAATGTCTTTAAAATCTAAAACATTTTCTTATAAGAAAAATGACTCCGAAATCTGAGACATTTTTTTATGAAAAATGTCTCCGAAATCCAAAGTAAACAAATTTTCTTTTCTAAAGAAAATTTGTTTCTTTAGAAAAGTTTGTTATCGATAACAAATGTTCTTTAGAAAATTTAGTTATCGACAAACTTTTCTAAAGAAAATTTTGTTCTCGATAACAAATTTTTCTAAAGAAAATTTGTTTTCGGTAATCGAATTTTCTAAAGAAAATTTGTTAGCGACAACAAACTTTTCTTAAGAAAATTTGTTATCGATAACAAACTTTTCTACAGAAAATTTGTTATCTATAACAAAATTTTCCACAAAAAATTTGTTATCTATCAGAAACTTTTCTTAAGAAAATTTTTAAAAGAAAAATTTGTTATCGATAACAAACTTTTTTAAATCTATGAGCTCTTATTCCCAGTGTTCATATATTTTGCCATGCCAAAAACACAAACAAAAAAAAAACAAAATACTTTTACACCCATTTTCCTATTTATTCATTTCTATTCATTCATTTGTAGACAGCTTAGTAACCTTGGTATTGGTTAAAATTTTAGGAAAATAGGATTTTCCATAAGGTGTTCATGTGTATATGGTTCAGTGTGTGTGCGTATGTATTGGAGTTGGTTTTATAAACGATTTGAGCGTAATTAATGAAAATTCATTGCATTTTGAATTTTAATTAAAAACAAAAGCATTTTGTATTGTATGGATGATAGATTGAATGTGTAAATGTGATGAGTTATCAGAAATTGCATTTCAACAAATTTTTGGGTTTGTTTAACGAAAACTAAAATAAACTTATGAATTTTTAATTATGGTTTTTAAATTAAAGAAAATACAAATTTATCAGTTTTCTGCAAAAATTTGAAACATTTTTTCTAGTGGCGTATGAGTGTTTTTAATTGAGAGGATCATTAAACTGAAAAAAAAACAAAAAATTTTAATGTATTAAAAAAAAAATTTGAAACAGTAACAGATTCTAAAACATTTTTTTCGTTAGAAAAAACACAGATTTTTAGAAATTTTTTCGATATAAAAATGTTCATATTCTGGGAAATTTTATCGTTCAAGAAAGTCTAAAATTCCCTTTTTCTTAAAAGATATTGGATTCTAAAAGAATTTTTCTTTAAACATTTTGTCAAATTTCTGTATTTTTCTTTAGACAAAGATTCGTCTGCTGAGAAATTTTGTTCTATAGAAAGAATCTCAGATTCTAAAGGTCTCTGAATCTTAAATTTTTTTCTATACAAATATCTTAGATTCTAAGACATATTTTGTATAGAAACTGAAACAGTTTCTGAAACATTTTTTGTGGAGAGAGTTTTAGAGACATACTTTCTATACAAAAGGTCTCAGACTCAGAGTCGAAATTTTTTTCTATTGAAAAAATGTCTCAGGTTCTAAACAAAAAATCTTTTTCACTTCAATTATTTTTTTTTATACACTACACTCTAGTGATAGAAGGTATATATAAGTTTGTCATTCCGTTTGTAACTCATTAAAATATCGGTCTGGGACCCCATAAAGTATATATATTCATGATCCCCGATCGATTTTAAGACATTCTAGCGATGTCCGTCTGTCTGTCTGTCTGTGGAAATGGTGATCACGGCCAAAATATTACACGGAGATGACTGAAACTTATCATATTTATTGGAAGTTCTCCCGAGAAGTTTGGTATTGCATTTGAGCGATATCGGTTCAGCGGTTCAAAAGTTATGAACGAAAATTGGCACCTCTAAAATTTTAGTACATTCAACATAACCTAAAAATACAAAATGCTTTAATTCGGCTGTTGATTGACTTATGTGAACATAATTGAACACCAAATGGTATTTAAACAAGTAGAAACATATTTTTTGACAAAAAAATAAAAATGCGCTGATTTTTGTTTTCCAGATTTTTTTTTCAAAAGTAATTTCCTTTTAAATAAAGTTTTTGCAATACTCTTTTAGAAATTGTGGAGGGTATCACTACATTCGGCAAGGCCGAATTTAACTTTTTTACTTGTTTTTGTATGAATTTTTTTATTCGTCACTTAATCGATTAATCGAATATTTTTTTGAACTTAATCGTTTGATAGATCGTATTAAATCAATCATTTTATTTATTCAAACAAAGTAATAGAGCCGAATAATTGATAACTCTAATATCTACCTTCACAAAAATTGATACAACTTCGTTTTTTTTACATTTTTCCAAACAGCCACTACCTTTAAACATTAAAAGTAGACACACATATCCAGTTACATTAAAAAGTAGGATGGAATATAAAATTTTTTCCTAATTAAATTCAATATTAAATTGAGCAAAATGCAATTAACTTGGAAAAGGCAACAGCCAAATGTTACAGCAGACAAACAGACGGGCAAAATGACAGACAGACAGCCACACATTAAGGAATATGACTACTATCATTTACCAGGGTTTATATTCAAAAGCATCTAACTAAAAAAACACGATTTATAACCGAATTATAACACTTATTAAAAGGTACTTAAAATATGATAATTTAAAAAATTTTGTGATTTATTGCAAAATAGAAGATTTTGACATACGAAATTTTTCAATCAGTTTACATAAAAATGAGTTAGATGGTTTTGCATTGTAAAATTTACCCGTTAATACCCAGAATTTACAATACTTAGAAAATTATCGAAACGATTTAAAGATTCTTTTAGCTAGATTCGTGTTTAGCGAGCAAAAATTACTAAGAAAATATTTGTAAAACAGTTCTATGGTGAGATAGAGGATTTTGCATTTTGAAAAATGAGTTCAACAGAAATGACATTAAAATTGCCAAAATGCATATTAATTTTCAAATATCATAGATGAGGTCTGTTTAACTGATAAAATTTAGCTCTAGAAGCAAATTTTCGTAAAAATATGAGATAGAGGATTTTGAATATAAACCCTTAATATTCCCCTTGTATTGCCATAATGTTTAGTTAAAAAGATTATTTTTTTTATTTTCCAGCCAACAACATTAACAACAACTAAAAATAAAATTTATGCAGTGATTTTCATTTACCGAGAAAAAGAAAAGATAACATTAAGAGAATTAGTCAGGATGTGGAAACGGGAGGCTGCAAAAAAAGGTATTGTTGTTTTAAGGACACATATACATGTAACAGATAATTTTTCTTCTTTTTTTTGTAGATAAAGCAAAAAGAAGTTACCATCAAGATTCACCCACTATTAATGAATGATATGATAACATACAACTTTCATACGCATCATACATTGTATATGAAATATATACCCTGTCAAGGAGTTTTGGAATTATGTACGTTTCTTCCAGTTTGTAATTAACCATGCTTGGATGGTTGGGTTTGTCATAAAAATGTCTGGCAGTAAGGCTAGTCTCTTTAAGAAATAGAAGAAGAAAAAAAAATAAGTGCCCTAAGAGATTTAAAATTCCGTAAGAAAAAAACTCTTAAACCATGCATAACAATGATGAAGATGATGATTTCTAATACCGAAATGTACAATTTTTCCGAAAGAAAGAGTTACTTTTCTTATTGTTATTTTTCTATTTGAAAAAAATTTCTCGAATCTAAGAAATTTTCTAGACGGAGTCATTTTTATATAAAAAAGTCTCCAAAATCCGAGACATTTTTCTGTATGAAAAATGTCTCAAAAATCTAAGACATTTTTCTATATGAATTTCTATATGAAAAACAATTTTTCTATATGAAAAATATTTTTCAATAGAAGAAATTTCTCCAAAAGCCAAGACATTTTTGAATATAAATTTTTTTTTCCAAAATCTGAGACATTTCTTTTACGAAAAATGTCTTTAAAATCTAAAACATTTTCTTATAAGAAAAATGACTCCGAAATCTGAGACATTTTTTTATGAAAAATGTCTCCGAAATCCAAAGTATTTTTCTATACGAAAAATGTCTCCGAAATCTAAGACATTTTTCTATATGAAAAATGGCTCCAAGATCTGAGTCATTTTTCTACATGAAAAATGTGTCCCAAATCTCTGAGACATTTTTTTTATAAAATTAATGTCTTCGAAATTCGAGACATTTTTCTATATCAATAATGTCTCCGAACTCCGAGACATTTTTCTATATGCAAAATGTCTTCGAAATCCGAGACATTTTTCGATATGAAAAATGTCTCCGAAATTCAAGACATTTTTCTACATGAAAAATGGCTTCGAAATCCGAGACATTTTTTATATGGAAAATGTCTCCGAAATCCGAGATATTTGTCGGTATGAAAAATGTCTCCAAAATCCGAGACATTTTTCTATTTGAAAAATGTCTCCAAAATCCAAGACATTTTTCTATATGATATGAAAAATGTCTCTGAAATCCAAGACATTTTTCTATATGAAAAATATCTCCGAAATCTGAGAAATTTTTTCATACGAAAAATGTCTCCAAAATCCGAGGCATTTTTGTATAAAAAAAAATGTCACCGAAATCTGAAACATTTTTCTATATGAAAAGACTCTCCGAAATCTAAGAAATTTTTTTATTCAAAAAATTTCTCCGAAATCTGAGTCGTTTTTCTATATGAAAAATGTCTCCGAAATCTGAGACATTTTTCTATATAAAAAATGTTTCCGAAATCCGAAACACTCTTCTATATTAAAAATGTCTCCGAATTCTTAGACATTTTTCTATATGAAAAATGTCTTCGAAATCCGAGACATTTTTCTATATTTAAAATGCCTCTGAAATCCGAGACATTTTTCTGTGTGAAAAATGTCTGCGAAATCCAAGCCATTTTTCTATATAAAAAATGTCTCGGTAATCCAAGATATTTTTCTATATGAAAAATGTCTGCAAAATCAAAGATCAAAATCAAAGATCAAAAATCCGAGACATTTTTCTATATGAAAAATGACTCCGAAATCCGAATCATTTTTTGTATGAAAAATGTCTCCGAAGTCCGAGATATTTTTTTATATGAAAAATGTCTCTGAAATCTAAAATATTTTCTGTATGAAAAAATGTTTCTGAAATCCGAGATATTTAAAATGTCTCCGAAATCCGAGACATTTTTCTATATCAATAATGTCTCCGAACTCAGAGACATTTTTCAATATGCAGGATGACATTTTTCTCCGAACATTTTTCTCGGAAATTCGTGACATTTTTCTATATGAAAAATGGCTCCGAAATCCGAAAAAAAAATTTATATGGAAAATGTCTCCGAAATCCGAGATATTTTTCGGTATGAATCATGTCTCCAAAATCCGACACATTTTTGTATTTGAAAAATGTCTCCGAAGTCCGAGACATTTTTCTATATGAAAAATATCTCCGAAATCTGAAACATTTTTTCATACGAAAAATGTCTCCAAAATCTGAGGCATTTTTGTATATAAAAAATGTCTCCGAAATTTGGGACATTATTCTAAATGGAAAATGTCGCCGAAATCTGAGATATTTTTCTATATGGAAAATGTCTCCGAGATCTGAGACACTTTTCTGTCTTTGAAATGTTTCCGAAATCTGAGTTATTTTTATGTATGAAAAATTTCTCCGAAATCCGTGACATTTTTTTATATAAAAATGGTCTCCGTAATACGAGACATTTTTCTATATGAAAAATGTCTGCGAAATCTGAGACATTTTTCTATATGAAAAATGTGTCCGAAATCCGGAACAGTTTTTTATATAAAATTCGCCGAAATCCGAAATCCAAAACATTTTTTGAAATAAAAATTCTGTATCAAAAATGTTTCCGAAATTTGGGACAATTTTTGTATATGAAAAATGTCTCCGAAATCCGACATATTTTTCTATATGAATATTTCCGAAATCCGAGACATTTTTCAATATGAAATATTTCCAAAATCCGAGACACTTTTCGATATGAAACATTTTTTCGTATAAAAATTCTATATCAAATATGTCTCCGAAATCTGAGACAATTTTTCTATATGAAAAATTTCTCCGAAATCCGACACATTTTTCTATAATATGAAAAAATGTTTCCGAAATCCCAGACATTTTTCGATACGAAAAATGTCGCCGAAATCCTAAACATTTTTTTATATGAAAAAAAGCTCCGAAAACCCAGACATTTTTCCATACAAAAAAGGTCTCCGGAAGACATTTTTTAATACGAAAAATTTCTCCGAAATCTGACAAATTTTTCTATACGAAAAATGTCTTCGATTTCGGTTTTTATATGAAAAATGCATCTCAAAACCCAGATAACAAATTTCTCCAAAATCTAAGACGTTTTTTTATATGAAAAATGTTTTCGAAATCTTAGACGATTTTTAATATGAAAAATTCTCCGAAATTTGAGACATTTTCTTATAAAAAAAATGACTCCGAAATCTGAGCAATTTTGCCAATCTAAATCATTTTTTATATATTTAAAAAAATTTCCCTACCGTGCCTAATATTCATTTCCTCTGTTTCCATTTCATAATTTACTAAATTATTTCACAAAAATTCTAATTCAACAAACACAACATAAAAATGCTTGTAAATGAAATTATGCCTTCCAGGCAAAACATCAACATTTTCAATGTTGTATATGTGTTTTGGAAAAATTTATTCTCATATAAAAAAAATAACACAAAATAATGTCTGCTAATGATTTCTACAAGATTTGTCTACTATACAAACAAATATAACGAACAAACTTCACTCCATTTAGAATATGAACTAGGCCTGTTCCAACAGCACACATTCACTCACCCTTCATCTCCATCATCGGAGTCATC